>CAJNIZ010042939.1:11805-27872 GCA_905231905.1 Symbiodinium pilosum
GGGCTTAGGGCTTCAGGGTTTAGGAGGCCTTGTCCTTTCGTTGGATGTGCAGGCTCTTTTGATACTTCTGAGCCTGTGCAGAGGATTGGATTCATTTTTTGAGGGTCGGCGGAGCTCTGGTGGCAGAGTTCGTATGATGCCTCATATGTAGAAGCGTACATCAGCACTCGTGACTAGTGTTCCCCTAAAGCCGTATACGGCCAGAGTACAGTATATATTCAAATCCAAACCCTGCTGTAACGAGACACGATCCTACATTAGAAGCCTTAGCAAGGCCTAGGTTGCGTCACCATGAGAAACCTCTTGCATCCACTTCGACAGCCTTGCATTCGCCTGAACCTATAGTCGCCCTTAAGTGGACTGAATATGGCGTTGGGTAAACTATAATAAGATCCTCATATACCCCGTATTCTATCTACTTACTGGGCAATTTAAAGCGACCTCACCCTAAATGGTGGTTTACCGAAAGAATAATACCAAATGGCCTTAAGTTGGGATTTGAAAGTATTCTAAATTACCCTGTGCTTAAGGAGGACGATAGCTGGTGCTTCAGGGTCAGCGGACACAAGCACATCCAGATGTTTATACATCGACCGCTATCGGTAACTAACATGCAGAGCCGTGACTCGGAGTACAGCTCCTGCAAGCCTTCGTGGAAATTGTTCTCCTTCTCGAATTCAGGCAGGACAGGTCTTAGGGTTTAAGATGGTGCTACAATTATTGACATGGCTGGTTCCTGCACAGGTCGAACGATTCCGTATCGACGAGGTTGAGATTGACTAGAGAGATGACAGCTGTTGCCAATATCACCTTAGACACTGAAGTGTGGAATAGCTAAACCCTAAACCATACTTGAGCTTATTTAAGGGACCAATCCCTACCCTGCCTAGACCGTGTAGGGAGTTTTGAGAGTTTAGGGTTTGGGGTCTAAGTAAGGTACTCTTAAAGATGGATGGGACAATTTCACAGTTGAGTTTTCCAATCTAGTAAATTTTTGAAAAGAATCATAACCAAGAAGCCGCAACAAACTTGACTAGGCCTCCAGGGGACCTATACATGGCAGGCTGCTAGGCTATATGGCTTCTGGAAGTTTAGGGTCTACAGGACCAAGAGCCCAATATTCCTTCGGCCCTAAACTCAAGACTTTAAGTCCCAAACCCTAAACCCTAAACTACTCTACACCCTGAGCCCTAAACCTAAAACTACCCTAGACTTAAAACAACGCTAAACAACCTAAACCCTAAGCAACCCTAGAAACCCTAAAAGCCCTCAACCCTAAACCCGAAGCCCTAAACCCTAATCCCTAAACCCTAAACCCTAATCCCTAAACCCTAAACCCTGGCCCCTAAACCCTAATCCCTAAAGCCTAAACCTTACACCCTAAGGCCCCCAGTGCAGGCCATGGACCTTCTGGAGGGAGTGCACCGCGGCCGATACCGAAGGCGGCTGCTTGGGGATCAGCCGTGCATGTTGGGACTGCTGTAGGACAGTTTAGGGCTTAGGGTTTAGGGATTAGGGCTTACGGTTTTGGGAGGTGGGCTTGGGGTTTAGGGATTAGGGTTTGGGGTTTAGGGTTTTCGGCTGATCTCTTGCAGTTTAGGGCTCCCTGAACCCAGTGGTATGCAAAAGAATGTGCTTTTTGGCTCGTTTGATGGATATTTGGGGGCCATTATTTTGCATAATAACTGGTCTCAGATAATGTAGGATCATGAATTATGAAGGCTATAGGCCTGTAAAAAGTTTACGCGGTCTGGGTGTTTATTCTCCGTTCTTCAGTCCCTCAAGAGTTCTGGTATATCCCGCGAAATCCTTATCATGATTGTTGCCCTTACACCCTAAACCCTACATCAGGGCAGTTCTCGCTTCAGGGTTTTGCTTGTTGGACTTGGCGATTAAGATGCAGGTTTAGGGCCACAGTCTTTGTAGGGTCGTAAACCCAAAACCCTAGGGCCACAGCCTTTGTAGCGCTTAGAATTTGGCAACCTCTCCAGGACAGCTAGACTCTGATGCCGAGACCCGCCTAAAACCAAATTACTAAACGCAAACCGTGTTGGGAACTAAAACGAAGAAATTGTGGTGCAATAAGTTGGTAAAAATAGTGTAGCCCAAAGCCTTTATGAACATAGCCCAAAAAGGATATTATTCTACACACTTTTGGGGTTCAGGTAAACCCTGAACCCTTAGCCCTAAAAACGGCAGTCCAAGAAGCCTATCCCTAAACTTGCTGGCTGTTAGTAAGGAATGGAGGATGGCATCCTCAAAGAATCTCCTGTATAGAGTAAACCCCACTCATAGACTTGTTTTCATGTGTTTTGTCCATTGCTTCGCGTGCATACCAGGGTTGCAGGGTTGCGACCATAGGCTCGGAAGCCCTATAGCCCCCCTTAGGTAGATAGAATATGGCTTTGGGTTTACTATAAGATCCCCATATACCCCACATTCTATCTACCTGAAGGGGACTACAATCCCTAAACTCTAAGGGTCCCTAAATCTCAAACCCGAAGCTTTACGGTTCAGGCTTCAGGGGTTAGGGAAACCCCAAAAACCTCCAACCGTAAGGGCCCCTAAATTTTCAACCCTGAATTGCTCAATCCTAAACCTTAACCCCCCTAAACCCTAAGGGTCCCCAAGCCCTAAGCCCCTCCTAACCCCCTTAGAAGCCCAAAGGGTCCCTAACCCCTACACCTTCAACTCTTAAACCCCTACCCCACCACACCCTAAGCAATCCTGAGGATCCCGCCAAGCTCTCAAAAGCATCCTTATTGTTACATTCTTATTCCTGCATCTAGTGTTTTTGGAGTTGCTTCTACTCTTTCTTACATTGTTTGCTATGAGTAGAATTCGTATTTTCACTATTAGTATTACTAGCATTACATTCAGTACTTTCACTTTTAATGCAACTGTTGCTAGTAAAATTTTTGCCATGGCTGCAACTGTTCCAGCCTATCTCGCCAGGCAGTATGTGCATGTCCAAGTTGAGACAGAGCCTGGGTCGGAGTTTCAAGTTTAGGGCTTAGGGTGTAGGATTCAGGATTTAGAGTTGAGGGTTTAGGGGTTTGAGTTGAGGAGGGTTTAGGGTATAGAGTTGAGGGTTTCAAGTTTATGGTTCAGGAATATGGGCTTCGGAATTAGCGCTTCGGCTTCAGGCGATCAGGTTTGTAAGGAGTAGGCTTCAATCTTTACGGTGTAGTGCTTATGGGAGGAATTGGTTCTGGGAGTGGTTACTTCTGGAATCCTCAATGATAATAATTCGGGCAACAATAACTATTCCCTCCAAAACAAGGATTTATGATGGTATATATTCTGTCCATACATGGGCAGGAAAGGCCCAACAATTCCCAATCTAGATATATGACCTGGCCCATCATCCTAGTACCCACGCTGTCTTCTTCTTGTCCCTAACTCCTGAACTTAGGGTTTAGGTTCTAGGGCTGTCAGTGATCATTTCGGGAACTAGGGCTGGGATTCTGTAAGTCGTCAATTGGGCTTATGTAGGGGATTCTATAGAGGAGTATCACATGGGTAATTAAGGGGGACACTAGGAGTTTAGACTATAGCCCCTATAGTCCCCTACATACCTTATATATAGAAGTTTCCATTTCATGTTCCATTTTCTTTTCCATTTGATTCTCCATTATCAAGGGCGATACGTGGAGTTTAGAGTATAGCTCAGGTGGTCTTCTCGGATGACAGGCAAGCACTTGTATTTCCATGCAACAGCAGCCAGAGCGCTTGCATTGGAATCTGATGAATCTCCCTAAGGGTCCAAGGACCCAAATAATAGGGTTGTAGGGCCCAAATACTATAATATTAGTGGTATTTGGGCCCTAAAACCCTGTTATTTGGTTCCTTGGACCCCTAGGGTCTGATTTCTTCCCAGGTGGCAGCTGATTGTCTGACGGTGGTACGTACTGGAGTGACGGAGTTTGGCTTGGACATCGGCCTCGTTCAGGTGAAGTGCTCCAAGACTGCTTCCGTGTTTCGGGGCTACGGCAGTTTGGAGGCCGAGCATGAGCAGACTTTTGAGATTGTGCCTACGCTCCTTGGGCGGGGGCAAACGCGTCAAGATGCCCAAGCACGATGGGTGATGACGGAAGCTTAAGCCATCACCCCTAAACACCAAACCCTAAAGCTTTGACCCCTGAACCCAAATTCTGAAGCCTTACCAAGACCCTATGGAACCTCTAGCTTTTTAGGGCTGCATACCCGAAAGATAGAGGACGTAACCTTACAGGGTTGGTTCAGGAGGGTCCAGGAAAACACCGAACCCCAAACCTTAAACACCTCAAAGCTCTCAACCCTAAATCCCCTAAAAGACTAAACCCTAAACATCCCAAATCCCCAAAGCCTGAACACATTAAACAGCTTCAACACCACCCTGAACATCCTAAACCGTCAACACGCCAAACCCCGGAGAAAACACAAATAAAACAGTTCTGAAACCTGAAGCCTCCACGCCGCCCAAAGCCACTAAGGAGAAGGGAGAGTTAAGGTCACTTGGCGCGACCAGAGACTGGGTTTAGGGGTTATACGGTTTAGGGTTGAGGGTTTCAGGATTTAGGGTTTAGGGTTTTAGTATTTTAGGGTTTAGGGGCTTCGGGCTTGGGGTTCAGGCCTGTAGAAACCTGAGTACTTTCCTGCATTCCTGTCCTATAACCTGTGCAGTTCATACAGCTTAGTATACTCTACCACAAAATTCTCCTAGTCCCTAAGCCAGAACTCCTAAACCCTGGACCTTACACCCGAGACCCTAAACCCTAAACCCTAAACCCCAAGCCGCTCATACAGATCCCGTTGGCAGCAGGACAGCGGGCCAATCTAGGGGCTTCCAACAACTGAAGGTCTCTGTCGAGGGCTAGGAGTTACAAAGGCTTCAGGGGTTTGGCCTAGGGCCTCCCCAAACACGGGGTACCTTTTTGCAGGCTCCATGGGGGTCTATATTAAGGCCCCCTTGCATATGTAGAATTGTGGAGGGGCGTGGCGGGTGATATTGGGTTCATGGATCAGCGCTACGGCTCCACAGTTGGATTCAGGCCATATTCTAAACTTCTGAAAGGGAGTACTAGCCGGGATGATCTAGGGGACTATTGTAGGGGAATTAAGGGGAATACTAGGAGTTTAGACTATACCATTTCAAGCCCTGAATCTATTGAACCTCCGCGGCTAGATGTCTTGGTTCGGGTAGTCAGCTTGAGATGTTGGGTGTCTAGGACTCGAGCTTTGTAAGTGTAGGGCCCGCAATGCATGACAACCTGTGCTGACCATGTCGCTATGGCCGATACTGAACAAAACTCCTTCCTGACCTTTGTATACTTCACCAGCACAAATGCCCAACTGTAAGGTACTAATGCCATATTTCTATCAATCGTAGTAATACGTATTGTGCAAGCAGGTCATGGCGCACTTGCGATAGATTGAGGCTTCGAATGTTCGAGGTCTGGCAGCTCTCATCTTACGCCCAGATCCACGTGAGCTATAACCTAGACTCTTGGTATCCCCTTGAATAGCCCCTATAATACTCCCCTAAATATTAAATATTCCAGGAGCCTTGAGTTTAGCTGATATGGAAGCCCATCCCTAGGGCCCGAATAGCCCAATGTAGGTACTACGCATAGACTTCAGGGCCCAATGTAAGTATTGTTTATAGACTTGGTTTCTATCATGTTATCAGACAAAAGATAGTCCAGGCTGTAGCCCTTTGGTGCTAGTTTAAAGCGAAATGGACTTGGGCTTGTCGGGGGTTTGAGCCTGAGTAACCCTCGGGCTTCCAGTTACCTAAATAGTAGGTTACTGGGCTATGTACCTATAGGGTATATAAAACCACATCCCATTACTCCCAAACCCTAAACCCTAAACCTCTAGGGTATATAGAAACCATAGCCCACTATTTAGGTAACTGGTAGTCCTAGGGTAAGCGTTTCAAACCAGGAAGCCGCTGTTCGGGAGCATCATGTATGTAGGGGGCATTTTCCCTCAAGGCGGATCTGAAGTGCGTTTACAGGTGACATACTTGGGAGGTGTATGACAATCCCCCCAATCTACGCATATGACAATGTGCTACACTGGGAGGCTTTCATTTTCAGTGGGTGTGGGGTTTTGTTTGTAGTGCGTGGGAATGAAGTTGAACCCTGAACCCTAAACTGTAAACCCTTAATCAAAAGTCCCCCGTTTCAGCTTTGATGGAGGTTGTATGGGGGAGATTTGTAGTTTTCATCAACTGAGGGACCCCAATACATACCCTAAAATACGATAGTTCTTATTATTGGCACCCCCGAAAAAGCACCCCTGAGGTTATGACTAACTGCTAACCTTATTAGGGGTATTTGCTTATATGCCCAGCTGCAAGTATCCAGGAGTTTTGGTACTCCCAAAACCCTGGCCCTAAACCAGAAAGCCCGACGAGGGTTGAGGGTTTAGGGTAACTTAACCCTAAGGATCTAAATAACCCAATGTAGGGATAGTGATATTTATAGATTTTAGGGGCCCATATCGGTATTATTTCTTGACTCGGATCCCCAGGGTAAGCCCTGGAGTATCTAGGCACATGGAGTGTGCGACCTACTTCTTCATCGCAGAGGACAACCCAAAACCCTAAAACTGGGTTCAGGTTGAAAGAGGTTGACTTGAGAAGTCAAGATTTTCGGTTTGTTGCTTGGGATGCAGGAGGGGGGGATATAGGGATATAGGGTTTAAGGGTTCAGGTTTTGGGAGCTTAAGGTCTGGGGGGTGGGGGTCCGTAGGGGCCTAGAAAACTACCAACATACTCTTTACAATACCCAGACCAGACCAGCAACACTGAACTGCAACACTGAAAGCTATTCTTAGGTACCCCAGTAGTACCCTTTTGCCCTTTTTATTTTGAGGTCTCTTTATTCAAGCTGAACAGTAGGAAAAAGGGTACCCTGACTAATGGGCTACTGGGGAACCTACATTCAGGCATTTACAGTAGGGAGTCCCAGGTGCTTCGGGTCAAGCTTTGAGATTCTGTGTAGTGGCCTGCAGCATTTTCAGCAGAAAACCATCTAAGGGTTTAGGGTTTAGAGTTTAGGGTAGGGTAATTACACCAAACCCTAAGCCTTGAACCCACGCCAAAACCCTAAACCCGGAAGCCGACTGTAGCCGGCGCACTCGGACCTGCTGATGCAAAATGTACGGCCTGGCTCTACGTTTATGGGTTTAGGAAAGTTCAGGGCTTGAGATTTAGGATTAAGGGCCTAGGGCGGAATATAAGGGGATCCCAAAAAGGTTACGGGTCTCAGGTCCAAGCTAAGTCCTAAAGAGTGATCTCCCTAAACCCTGAATCCTCAACCCTAAACCTTAAACCTTAAACGCTGAGGTTATGATCCGGGGTTCATGCTTTAGAGTTCAGCTTGGTTTGAGTGAAGCCCATCAGGCCGCAGAAGATGGGATGTGGAGAAACGATCGTGCAACGCATGGAATCCTACATCCTCAGCCCAGTGCTAGGGTTTAGGGGTTTAGGGGTTGTAGGGGTTGAAGGGGTTTAGGGGTTTAGGGGTGTAGGGGTCGAGAGGTTTACGGTTTTTAGGGGTTTAGGGGTTGAGGGTTTAGGGTTTTGGGGGGTTTAGGGGTTCAGGGGTCTAGGGGTCAGCGGTTAAGGGTTTTTAGGGGTTCAGGGATATAGGGTCACAACCCTGAACCCAACAACTCCAAGGGCGCACATATCCATAAACCATCTAACCTCTATACATGCATAAATGATACATACATACATACATACATACATACATACAAGACATGGGGTAGGAAGTTGAACAATCAGCAATATGTTCCCCTTTTTAAACCCTGTTCCAAAAAGGTTCTCATGTGCCCCAAGAGCTTGTTCTAGTCCCCCATGCCCATGCCCCTACCATGTACCTCAAGGAACCTTTAGCCCTAAACACCAAGCCCACCCGTAGGAAACCGTAGGGAACTTTGGGGGAAACCTGAGCCCTGATTGACCCCCAACCATGAAGCTGATCCCCGGCCCTAAACACTAAAGCCAAAACCCTCAGCCCTACACCCTAAACACTTCCTTAAATCCTAAACCCTACATCCTACACGCTAAATCCTAAGCCCTAAATCCTAAAACCCAAAGCCCTGCACCTAGACCCTAGGCCCACCCTAGAGGAAACCCTAAGCCGTTTTAGGATCCAACTCTGAAAACGCTGCCGCGTCTGGAGTCCAGCGCCCAGGAAACTCTAGGGTTGTATCGGGGTGATATAGGGGTTATATTGGGGTTATATTAGGGTTATATTGGGGTTCTATTAGGGGGATAGAATATGGGGATTAGCAGAATCTGGGTTTTAGGGTTTAGGATTTAGGCTTTTGGGGTTTAGGGTTTTGGGGTTTAGGGTGTTGGGTGAAGTGTTGGGGTAGGGTTGAAGGTTAGGTTTAGGGATTAGGGTTTTAGGGTCCAGGATTTAGGGTTTTTAGGGTTCACGATGTAGGGTCCAGGATTTAGGGTTTTGGGTTCGAAGTTTTGGAGTTAGGGTTTTGGGTTTAAGGTTGAGGGTGGGGTTTAACAGTTTAGAATGTAGGGGTCCTAGGGCCCTAGGGTTCAGTTTAGGGGTTGGGAACCAAGGCTTAGGGTTTAGGGTTCAGGGTTTTGGGTTCAGAGGTTTTTGGTTGAAGGGCTCCATTTTTCCAAAGTTCAAGGGAGGTGGATTGTAGCCTCAAGGTCTCTAAGCCCTAAACCCTAACGTCCAAGCACAAACCCTACCTGGACCCTGGATGTCCTACCATTTTTAGGGGTATACCTTCCAAATTTATGGGACATTACCCAAAAAAGGAAGGACATCCAGGGTTCAGGCAAACCCTAAGGTCTCGGGCGGCTCGGGACAGCTGGTTAGGGATCCTTTTGATGTTGCAGGGATATAGATCCAAACATGTACTCACAAAGGATCGGTGCGCTTGTCCCAGATAAAGTTGCTAACGGTATAAACCTGAAGCCTCAACTGTGAATGCAAAATACTTAACATATTTGACAACAACATTTTTCAACTAAGCGATAGCCTCAGTGTCCTTGATGGCTGAACAACTATTACATTTAATGCTTGCTAAGCCAGACGCCTGCCAGATTGCAGCATAGCACCTACGTTTGATGGAGGAAATCTTTTCTTGCCTGGGGCTCCTAAACTTAAATAAGGCTTAGGGCTTAGGGGATTTCGGGGACTGAGGGTGGCGCAGAGCTTTTCCATCAATGGTAGCACATCTGCTACAATCGCTGAGCCCGTGGCACAGTACCCCACAAGTCAAGAAAAGACAAGAATCATTTGGCACTCCCTTTGCGGAAGCCACCGTCCAGCAACTTGAGTGCTAATCTACACGCTGGAAGACACGCTTAATGGGGACCCTTAGAACTGTTCAATGGGGACCCCTTGTAGCTCATGGGCCTACCAGGGGGGACAAGAGTAAAAAGTGACAAGGAGGAGGGTGGATTTCCCCGCTGGTCCTGGTCCTTCCAAAGAAGACTAAACCCTAAATCCTAAAACCCTAAACCCAAAGAACCCTAAATCCTAAAACCTACACCCTAAACCTCAAAGCACAATTACTTAAGGCTCCAAGGCCCAGGGAAACTTAAGGATGGTCCGGGAGAGAAGCTATGTAATCTCTCTGTGATTCCTAGCAGATCTTTGCGTATCATATTAGGGTTCAGGGCTTAGGGCTTAGGACCCCAACTCTCACATTGGGGCCCTTCTTATAGCCATTGCCCATATGATGGCTAGAGGGTTCTGGTTTTAGGTTTTAGTGGTTTTGATTGCCAAAACCTTCTTATTCTTATGTACCGTACTCGTCATGACCCGCAAGACCCCGCATATCAAGTTTTTCCAAGGATTCGTGGTTCTGGCAAACCTCCTACCCTGAAAACAGAGTATATTGAGGCCCTAAACTCTAAGCGCTTTAACCCTAAGCCCTACATCCTAAAATATATTGAGGCTTATATCGAGCCGACCCCAAACCCTGAACTCCGGTCATGGAAAAATCCACAATTCTCAAGCCAGACACTAAGCCCAGGCATTGTGGCTTTCGGATTTGGGGTTTGGGATTTAGGGAATGTCTGCTCCATGTACAGGGAAGGTGTAAAAGGAATCTACGCACCACCCTAAGTCCCAAACAACATACCTGGACACTGCTGGTGAAAGTTGATGCGCGCGCGTGCCGTTCCTGCTGAAGCGGAAGAGGCCAAAGTCGTCGGCCCAAAGTGAACCATTTTTCCGGATTTTCCGAGCCATTTTCCAGATTCCTCTCAGGGGGAAACATATGGCGTAAGGTTCAAGCATAGTCCTTCCCCCATACATGCATGCTTGTCAATCTTTATTCTGCTTGTTAAGAACTTGCCGGCAAGCACCCTTACTTTTTGAGATTGTAGATCTGCACAGGCTGTAGCTACAGCTCCACATTGATGAAGCCGGTCGTGTCTGCAGCTGGAAGGTTAGGATTTGTAGATAGATTGTTGTGCTAACGCACCTTTCCTCGACGCCTGGTTGGTGGGCGGGACTATGAGGGTGTCAGTAAAGACGCTGGGCCGCAGGGATAATCCCAAACCCCTAAACCAGCCCAAAGCCCTAAACCCAAAACCACCCCAAACCCCATACAGCCCTGAAACCTATGTCATCCCTGACCCCTAACCCTAATTCCTAAGCCCTCAACCCTACACCACCCCCCGACTCTGAGCATTATACCCTCAGGTTTTGGGGGCTCAGGTGTTGGTGATATATGGGTTAGAAAGGCTTCGGTGGATCAGGGGCTTTGATGATTGATGAATTCTGAGGCCTCATGGGAATTAGGCGTCAGGATTTAGGAGATCTAGGGGGCTGCAGGAATTCAGGGTTCATGCTTGTACTTCACCGTCTGGCTGCGCGGTGATGTCGGGTATGTTTGACATTATGGGACTCATTTCTGCAGGTCCCGATTAAGATCTTGCCCCAACTAGCCCCAGCCAGGCCTCAACCCGTCTCCCCGAATCTTGTGCCCTAAGCCCTAAGCCTTAAACTGTAATCCCAAACCCCTAAACCTTGATCCCTCCACCCTAAAACTTAACCCCTGAACCACAAACCCCTAAGCTTAACCCCTAAACTCTGAACCTTGATACCTCAACCCTAAACCTTTATCCCTAGACCCTAACTAAAGCTTTATCCCTAAACCCTGAACCTTAATCCCTCAACCCTAAACCTTAATCCTCAGACCCTGAAACCTAAAGCTGAATCCCTAAACCCTGAACCTTAATCCCTCAACCCTTAATCCCTAAACCCTAAATCCTGAACCTTATACCCTGAACCTTAAACCTTAAGCCCTACACAAACGTGAATCCCCCATTCCCTGAACCCTGAGCCTCAAGTCGCCCTACTCGATTTTTCGTGGATTGGCATGCTTGTGCCTATGCTTATGACCTAAGGTTTAGGGCTTAGGATTTAGAGTTTAGGGTAAGGTTTAGGGTTCAAGGTTTAGGGTTCAAGGTTTAGGACTTAGAGTGTAGGTGTA
This sequence comes from Symbiodinium pilosum, assembly GCA_905231905.1. NCBI lineage: Eukaryota > Dinophyceae > Suessiales > Symbiodiniaceae > Symbiodinium > Symbiodinium pilosum. Next base: position 23,287 of record CAJNIZ010042939.1, read on the forward strand.
GGGTAAGGTTTAGGGTTCAAGGTTTAGGGTTTAGGATTTAGAGTTTAGGTTTAGGGTAAGGTTTAGGGTTCAAGGTTTAGGGTTGAGGGTTTAAGCTGACAAGCTCAAAGGCTTAAGCTGAGAGGTCCCCGGCTTCAACTTCAGTACTTTCCCTAAGGCTCCATGTGGGGGATTGTCAAAATTATGGGCCCTTTTTGGGTCCCTATTATAATACGGGGCCTAATTTAGGGGACCCAAAAAGGGACCATAATTTTGACAATCCCCCATGTAGGTACTAGTTATAGACTTGAAGGCCCACTGTAAGTATTATTTGTAAACTTCAAGGCCCAATGTACGTATTATTTATATATTTGGATCCATATGTAGTCCCCTTTATAACCCCAGCTTCCGTGTCATGTTCCATTTTGATTCCCCATTACTGGTACCTAAACCCTAAACCCTAGATTCACTGACTTTGAGCTCCAGGGTTTCCCTCCCATTCCAAGCCAAGTCCAGAATCTAGCCCAGGCCTGGGATTGATGCAAGAAGAAAGTTGATCAGCATTACTCTTAGGTTTTAGGGTTTAGGGTTTAAGGCCCGAATTCTAAGCCTAGGGCTCCAAATCTATAATTCTTCCATACCTTGGACCTTAAAGTCTATAGATATCACACACATTGGGGCTACTTGGACCTCTGCCTGGGAGTTACTGCACGTCTATGATCCATTTGAGCTATAGTCTTCAGCCCAGGAATACCTTTATCACCTTCGATGAGCCCGACGAGCGACAGGATGGCATAGCAGTGTTGGGTTCCATAACATGGTAGTTTCTCAAAATTAGTGGTATCCTTTTGGGGGTCCTTATAATAAGGATTATAGTATTTGGGGGTCTATATTGGGGTCCCCTTATTTTGGGAAACTACCACATGGAATTAGGGCCATAGGGGTTTTAGGCTAAGGGGCGATGCGGCTCAGGGTTCAGTGTTTAGGATTCGGGTTCCGGGTATAGGATCTAAGGTTTAAGACTTAGGCCTAGGGTGCAGGGCTTGGTGTTCGAGGTTTTAGGATTCAGCCCACCATTTGTGGTTATATAGCTTCTTTCGTGTTCATGCAGGTGATACGTTCCAGCTTTTTGTTCAAGCCTTCAGAATAGCTGACTTGAATGCTTGGGGTACTTGTAGTTGTTCAAAATACCTGTCTCCAAAGCCGCCATAATGTAGGGTCCCTGTTTGGTTAGGATCTCCCTTTTAAAGAAGTGTATTGCCAATGGTACCTTCTTTGCAAGGACCTTTAGAACAACCCCACCCCCCCACTTTAAAGAATTTCTATGTCACAGCTTTCTCAAACAGATTTGCCATCAAGGGAGGATATTGTCGCCATGCATAATAAGGTCCCTCATGTAAGTTCCAGGAATTCTGCGATAGCTTCAATGCTTCCACAGCTTCCTCTATGGCGCTGTAGCGGGAACCCCAAAAATCATACCCTAAGTCTTAAACTCTTGGTTCAGGGCCTAGGCCCCAAGCGAATGTCCAAACCCTAATCCCTAAACCCTAGGCACCCTGTAATCCCATGGTATGTATGGATGCCTGCCGAGGCTAAGCCTCGACAGCACGTTTGGTGAACTGAAGTCTACACCCTGAAGCCTTTAAATCTATAAGAGCTATAGTCTAAACTCCTTAAAGGGGGGGTCATATGGGGGATTATATAGGGCTTAGGATGTAGGGTTTAGGGTGTAGGGTCTAAACTCCGGGGGGGTATTGTGGGGGTTATGAAGGGGGATATTAGGAGTTAAGACTAAAGCTCACATGAGTAGAATTTAAGCTACGGGTACGGTAATCCCCAACATTGAGAAAGTTGAGTGTTTCGTTTTGGTCACAAAACATGGTCTGACCCTAAACCCCAAACCCCAAAACCCTAAACCCCTAAACCCTAAACCCGAACCACCGAGAAGCGACTCAAATCTCCAAGCCGTTTGACTGGGAGCCGACTCCTTACCCAAACCCCTGGGAGGATCTAAAAAGTAGATCCCCTATATAGACCCATTATAACCCCTATATAATCCTTATATATTTTACCCTGTGGTTCTAGGGGATCTAATTTTTAGATCTTTTTGGGGGTCTGGGCATACAGATTTGAAAAGGCCACCAATGAACAGAAGCCCTTTCAGGTTTCGTTGATACTGGGCAACTTGTGACCTCAGCCGACACATGAACAGTAGTCCCGAGCTGACAAATGTCAGGTTCTGCAATTGATGTAAGAAAGCCAGCGGTAGTTTTGAAGTGTGGGCCGGGGTCCAAGGGGTACATCCTCAGTCGGGGAAGTCCTTGTAGAAGTTTGCATGTCACCCCTTTTGCTGAAAGCTCTGAACTGCAGAGCTGCGAGCACAACACATGACAAGACTTATGCTGTAAACTGCAAAGCCTTGACCCTACCCCCCAAGCCCAGCCCTAACTCCCTACACCCTAGACTCTACACCCCAAAGTCCCGCTCGTGATCTCTAGACCCCCTAGCTCTAAAGCCTAAACCCTAAAACCTAAAGCCTAAGCCCTAAGACCTATAGTCCACCTTAAGTAGATAGAAAATGGCTTTGAGTATAATACAATAAGATCCCCATATACCCCATATTCGATCTACTTAAGGGGGACTACAAACCCCTAAACCTTAAGCCCCTAAACCCCAAAGCTCTCAAGCTTGCAGGCGTTCGAGGACCTCCCGGCACGCACACGACAGAGCCGCTTCTTCGCAGTTGAGCTCCGGTCTAAACTCCTTGAAGGGGGTTCGCGGTTTAGGGTGTAGGGTATATAGGGTTTAGGGTTTAGGGTCGAAATTCTTAAAGGGGTTTATACATAGGGGATTATATAGGGAAGTATTATAGGGATTATTGAGGGGAAGATTAGGAGCTTTGATTATAGTTCCCTTGAGGATTTGGGATTCGGGCTTAGGATCTTTGGGATGTAGGATTGGGGCTTTTAGGATTTATGCTGTAGGCTTAAAGGCTTTTAGAGTTCGGGATGTTGGTTCCGTTTGGTCCGGGTGTAGGGCTTGGGGTTCGGAGTTTTGGGGTTAGTAGTAGAGATCTGGATTTCCGGCCCGAGGAAATGAATACTTGGTAGTTTCCTGAATCCCCAGAAGGTATAATCCTTATTAAATATGAGGGGAATTTAAGCCCCAAGCCCAGGCCTAAAACCCGGAGAGCATCTTTGGATTTAAGGTAGGCCTGAACAATTAACCCTAAACTCTAAATAATTAGGACTTAGGCTGTTCTAAGGTTTACGGTTGCTTTCTAAGATGTTTGCCAAAATCCGCACGTCTAAACGCTGAGCCCTAAACTCACGCCCCAGATCCTGATCTCCACGCAGTGAAAGGTTTCAGGGCTAATGGTTTAGGGTGAAGCCTGGATCTTGCTTAAATCCCAAACACCCAAACCTGTCTAGACTCTAGACCCTAAACCCTGAAGCTTACACCAATGACCCTAACCACTACGGCGCTGCATGTGTCCCTCTTTCATCCCTATGTAGCCTCTACATGATCCCAATACAATTCCTCCAAACCTAAAACCCTAAGCTGTAAACCCCCTAAATCCCAAGAGCCTAAACCCTAAACCCCCTGAACCCTAAACCCTATTCCTCTTAACCCTCTAAGCCCCGTAAACCCTAAACCCCGAATTTTGGACCCTATGAAATCCTGGGGATCCATGTCTATGAATAGTACCTATCTTGCATTGGTACCTAAAATCTACAAATATTACCTACATTGCTCTTTTTGGGCTAAGTCTAAAGTCCGAGTATGCCCCTTAATAAGCCCCTATCATACTCCCTATGTTATCCCCTATATATAGCCCCCTCTAAGGAGAATAGGCTGGAGCTCCTATAGAGCCTAAACCCTAAACCCCATATAACTCCTTTAAGGAGTTTAGGCTATAGCTCATAAATCTAGAGCCCTAAACCCTATATGACCCCCCTTCAAGGAGTTGAGGCTAAAGCTCATATAGAACCTAGACCCAAAAACCCCAAACCCTAAACCCTAAACCCAAAATCCAACACCCCAAACCCTAAAACCCCAAAACCTAAACCCTAAACCCTAAGCAAGGTATCGCATCCCCGCGCTCACGATCAGCGGAGGCGAGTTCTCCAAGACGCGAGGTGCAGGGCTCAAGGGGGCTTAGCTTGGGTTTAGGGGTTAGGGGTTTAGGGTTTAGGGTCCCCTTAGGGGTTATATAGGGATAATGGAAAAGAAAGTGGAAGCTACTATTTCAGGGTTTAGGGTTTGAGGTTTAGGATTTGGGGGTTTATGGGTAAAGGCCCCCATCAGTAGATAAAATATGGCTTTGGGTATATTAAAATAAGATCCCCATATACCCCATATTCTATCTACTTAAGGGCGACTTTAAGGGTTTAGGGCTTAATGTGCCCTAGTGGTGAGGAGCTTTGGGTTTAAGTTTTAGGGTTTAGGGCTTACAGCTTAGGTCTGCCTTACAAAGTTATAGAACCCTAAGGGTCCAAGGACCCAAATAACAGGGTTTTAGGGCCGAAATACTATCAAATTAATGGTATTTGGGTCTTAAAACCTTATTATTTGGGTCCTTGGAGTAGGGGAAATGCAACTTGTTA
>CAJNIZ010042939.1:27972-59869 GCA_905231905.1 Symbiodinium pilosum
ACCCCCCCCCCCCCCCCCCCCAAGCGCTAGAGCAGCAGGCCCTAAAGCTATAAGCCCAGGTTTAGGGCGGTTCTGGTTGAGGGTTTAGGGTGGACATCTAAATTGGAGTTAGTATTTTGGACAATACAGCATAAAAAAAAAAGCAAGGAAATGACAAATCAAAGGAAAACTGGGTGCAAATAGGGGTAGTCGGAATAATTGCAATTGTTTTGCCGCTATATTCCTTGTGTAGTCATAGAGTAGAGTGCCTCGACAGAACTCCAACCTCACTTCCCTACAGTACCTGAACCCTCGTCTTGTGGGTCTTCCGGCGAGAAGGCCTGTGAGTTTTGGCATCACTTAAGCAGTTTGATAGTTAAGCTTCGGGCATGAGAAAACCGGTACGAGCGCTGAATCCATGACAGGCGGCGGCTGGGGTCTCAGGAGCAGGGTCTTCATTGCAGAAAAGTCTGCGCAGTTTCGCGTTTAGGGTTTAGGTTTGGTTGGAGCCGCAGCTTTGCATACAAAACCGTAGAGTTGCATCGAATGGCACAGACGTCGGTTCGCGGAACGAAGAAGTACCGTCTAGATTTACAGGTCTACACATGCTTTATGACAAACGAAGGAAATGTATGGTTTTAAGAATTGATAGACAGATCCTTTATTTCGTTGCAAATTCTCATCGATAATTCGATAAAATCAATTCAAAAGATGATTGTCTTCTGATTCAAAGTCTGCAGAGAAGTGTTTAAGAGTTTGAGTTCGCTGGGAGCCCACAATCATAAGGAGCTTAGGGTTCCAAACCCTAAAACAGATGAGTTTAGGGTTTACGAAGATGGTTGCAGAAGCCGAGTAGCATCTTTTAGCCGGACTCATCCGTCTTGACCTCAGCTCAAAATCCTCAATAATTTCTATTCCCTAAATCCTGAACCTGTGGGACTCTGATTCTATCCAAGCACCTGTACTTCTGGGAGGGTACATTCAACTTTACTCGGGAGTAGCTGTAAGTGGGGTTGCATGTAGGATGACCTCACTTACAACCTCATGCAGGATATCTGTAACCCCACTTGGAGCTACAGAATCAAGCTCCGGGTGCTCCCTCAATCCTCGATCCAGCCCTAAACCCGAAACCCTTGAGCCCTGTTGCAGCTAAAATGACTGCTCAAGCGGCAGCCTTGCCATCTTCCTACTGCATTTCAGGGTTTAGGGTTTATTGCTGGTTTTAGAGCTTAGGAGTAATCCACACCCCGTGAGATTTAAGATGTAGGGCTCAAGGCCTAGGATTTAAAATTCAGGGCTTAGGATTCAAGAGTCAGGGTTCAGGGCTTAGGTTTTCCCAAAAACCCTAAACCCTAAACCCATTCAGGCAATGACAGTGGTAGAGCTAACCCCGGCCACTGCAACATTCAGTGCCTGGCCGGCAGTCCCTGAAGTATCACCCCGCTGTTTAGGGCTTAGGGTTTAGAGTTTAGGGTTTAGGGTTTAGGGTTTAGAGTTTAGGGTTTAGGGATGTTAGTACTGCTACTAGTAGAAATGTCAATAATCATAAAGTCAGAACACAAAGGCTCTTTTCTAGGTCTTGCTCTTTAGGACGCTTAGTATGCTTGCCAACATTCTTTGGGGCCGCCATTAATTTCTGAAAGCTCCAGTCCCTGAAGCAAAAACTCATACATGTAACCCCAATTGCCTACAGCTTTTGTGTGGCATACGGGGTATTTATTACTAAGCTGTAGGTGACTGGGGCTACAGGTAAATCATAAGTCCCAAGCCCGAAGCCCAAATTCCCAAAGCTTAAAACGGAAAACCCCAACGCCGCGTGGCAAGTCCATGCCCAGTATCACCGCGGACCGGGAAAAGAATGCTCCCCCCTTGCCGGCAGCGGGGAACGGGTGGAGCCCCTTCAGATTGACTTAGTAGGTTTAGGGTTCAGGGTTTGGGAGGTTATGGTTTGGCTTCCTACCCTAAACCTTAAACCCTAAACCCTAAACCCTGTTTTGTTGGAGTTCCTCGTCCTACTTTACTTTTGGAGATATGGCATCCTCTTAGCCTGATCCTTCAGCATTGCAAGCAATGTCATTCTCTCACGTAGCGAGGGTATGTGACATGTGGTTGCATTTGTGTTACCAGGTACAGGCTGGGCTTCAAGGATCTCGTGCAAAAGGGTTTTTCATTTGGATGAAACTACATGTCAGTGATGTTCATCAAGGATAGTTCCAGGTCATGTATGCCGCTTGGTAGCTACTCACCGAAACTGCAGTTGATTCAATGTAGAAGCCTGAATGATTTCAAACGCTAGCGAGTGACCCGCCTTGCCTGTTGGGCCGCAGGCAACAGAAATGGAAGGGTGTAGGGTTTAAGAGTTAAGGGTTTAGGGAATGGTTGATACAAGGCTAATTTGATCAACATTCCTGTGCAGTCTGCAAAGCGCATGTGCTGTAACACGCCAGTTAGGGGGACCTGGTAAGTAAGTTTATAATGCTTATACATGGCGATACTACTACTTCAACCTGCTATGTAGGGGCTACTCACCAAGACCTAACGCTAAACCCTATGTAGGGGATACTCACCAAGACCATATCCTTAGGATCCTAGTATAGAAACCTTTCCCTATACCATCTAGGGATTCAGGATCCGTATCTCCTAATCGCTCTACAAAGAGAAGTCCTATAATATGTTTATAGGGTAGCTTGTATTTCGTTCTCCGTCGAGACTCAAGATCCTTTGAGGTAGGTAAAGCAAGCCGGTCTAGGTTGTACTCCTGCCGTCAAACCGAGTACGAGGATGACTGATACGTCACCGTACCTGCCGAATTTTGCCCGAAAGCGTCGATGTAGGGCTCAGGGTAAGATATATTATATAGTATACATACTTGGCCCCTGAAGAAGTGATCAGTGAACTCAATTTTGTCCCTGATTCTGATCGTTTCCATAATAAGGGAAGGGGACCCACTAGAGACCCCCAAATATCGGAACCCTGACTATTGGGAAACTCCGTCTAGACTATGTACCTAGATGCGACCCTTTGGATTGCGAACCGCAACACTTAGGGTTGAGGGTTTAGGACGGAGGTCGGAGGGCTAGAGGCCGTCCACCACGGGGGGTGGGGGGCGTTAAAGCGCAGGATTTGGGGGAGAGAAGGAGGATTCCAAACGCCCTGAGGCTGGATGAACTTCTTACAACCGTACATGCCTGTGGTGCAAGATACCCCCAAACCATATTGTAAGTATTCTGGCCCGACGTTGCGTTTGTTTTGGTGGTGTGCTGTGGGAAATTTCGGGCTAAGGCTGGACAGGGTTTAGGGGTTTAGCCACATGGAACGCCATAACCAGACCCGAAGGGATCCGAAAGTTCGATCGCCTCGCACAATACTTTGAGAATTGCCTTATGTAAGCGTTCTAGCGTTTAATCTAAGAGTTCAAGCTGTAGATCCACCCAGAAGTTTGGTGGGGTATAGCCCGCCTTGAAGCGGACACTAGCTAGTCTAACGACGAGGGACCTTTTTGAGGCCTGCATGTTGCTTGGGAGAGGGGAAGATACGTGTAGCACACATCAGTCCTAAAGATCCTGAACTTCCAGAGCTCTAACTTTGGTGGCCCCCCCACCCTGCAATAGAAACCAAAAAGGATAATGGTAGCCATATTGGGATCCTCTTACAATATTCCTATGCTACCACTATTTCCGCGTGGGGGGTCCACCTAAGCTCTAACCATGGGCCCCCTACCTCTCACTTTCTACCCTAAGGCTCCTAGAACTCTCATGGGCGTTCTGGTGGAAGGTTTGGGCTTTGGGGGCTACGGTTTGGGATCCCATTATGGAGGTCCTGGAGCCTTAGGGTAGGGTGTTTTTGGACCCAAAGGTTAAGGGCCGAGTCTCTGGCCCCAGAACTCCAACCTTACAGAAACGAGTGCTGAATAAGCAGAACTACCGCCCTTGTTGTCATATAAGCCATAGTCTAAACTCCGACTATCCCCGCAGTCCCCTACATAATCCCCTAAATGATAGTTTCCCAAAATCGGGGGACCCCAATATAGACCCCAATATACTCTAGTCCTTATTTTAGGGATCCCCAAAAAGGTACCCCTAATTTTAAGGAAACCCCCAAATTTCCCCCTTTCAGGAGTTTAGACTAAAGCCCATATGTTAGCTATGAAGGTGTTCCACGCTGCTCCAGCAGGTGAACCAAGTGGCTGGTTCAACCTAAGCGCAAGGTTTGTGGTCTATGGGTCTATGGGAATTCAGGTCATGAGAACCCCCAACCCCCTATAACTCACTGGTTCTGAGCAGAGAATATGGGCATATATTGTATAGGGATTATATAATCGTCTTGAGAGTTGTCCTCACCCTAAACCCTACATGCTACAAGATCTGCGATCGACATGATGCAGGGAAGGTGCGAAGCATTCAAGCTTCCACCACCCCCAGCCCGAAACCACCTGCTATCACGGGTCCGACCCAGTTTGCGATGTATATAGCCTAAACCCTATAGACCCTACACTCCATGAACCCTAAACCCTGAACCGAATGCTCTGTGAACCATCTAAGGTTAGAAGGTAGAAGTATGGGCCCCTAGTATGGGCCCTTGATCTTTTTAGGGGGATTTTACGGACCCTTGAGGGTACATATAGGGTGGTTGGTATATAAGGGTCCCAGGGTTAAGGGCCCATACTAGGGTCCCATTGTTTCAACCTTGGATACCAGACATCACAAGCAGATGATCTTCCGGTTGATTGCTTTGGGGTGTCTAGGGTTTGAAGATTTAGGGTTTAGGGTTCCTTTTTGGGTTTAAAGTTTAGGGTTTCGGGTTCCTTTTGGGTTTAGGGACCCTAGACCCTAAACACTAAGGGTTTAGGGTTGCTTCCGGGTTTAGGGTTGTCATTTTAGGACCACTCCATGGTTTTCCGTTTGGATTATTCAAGCCATAATCTAAATTCCTTCCAAGGGTGGTTATATAGGGGAGTGCTGTAGGGATTTTTAAGGGGGGAATTTAGACTATCGACTATTTTGATTTCTAGACCAAGCAAACCAGCCATGAGAGAAGCACCTGCTTGTAACTCGCAGGGAGGAGGAGAATCGCCATTTCTCAAAAAAAAGACGGGCAGCTACATGTCTGACTTGGCTTTAGAGATGCTTTGACGGTTTTTTGGGCCTTAGATTTTTAGGTTGCTATGCCCCGGCGATGCCTGCGAGATAATGTTTCTTTAGGTTTAGGGTTCAGGGTTTAGGGTTTAATCTTAGGGGTCCCCCCCTTGCAATAGGGCCCCCAGAAAAATAGAAGTTAGACGTGCTGAATAAGAGTCCCACGGTACTGAGGGCCCGGGAGGCCTTGGAGATATGTTAAAAGTGATGGTTTGGATTCGGTCCCGTATTTTAGGGCCCCAAAACCAAAACACATTAAGCAGGACCCTTCCAACAAATGCCAGATCCTGAATAAGCGGCGGCGAAAACAAATTGAATAAGATTTCTACACGAAAATGCAACATTAGTCAGATATTCGGCACAGGAACTCCGAAATTCCGTCACATGTGACCTCAACCTTGCATCCTATCTATGTACCTATGTAGGGGATACTTACCAAAACATTATCAACCCCAAGGCATATTTAATACTTCCTAATATCGAAACCCTACGTTATGCCACATAGAGACTTAGGGGATTTTGCGATACTAGCGTTTCTGAGACCCTTTACTTACTTTCTTCTAGGGTCCAGGTAGACTATTTGGGGTTGTATACCCCTCATATCGGATTTGGGGTTTAGGGTTCAGGGTGATAAACGATAAGCCCTAAACCCTAGGTTCTAGGAGGGTCGTGGGAGACACCTGCAACGGAGCTAAGCAGATGACCTCCTCGAAACAGGGGTAGCTTTGGGTGAACTATCCGAGAGGACCCCAAGTACTTATGTATGGGACTCTACCCGAAACCATATTGCCCTAAACCCTAAGCCCCAAACCCTAACCCCTTTGCTAACTCCCGGTATAGAAGCCCTACTTTATGCAATATAGAGACGGAGTATCATTTGGGTATGCAATTCCCAGAATCTAAGTGAGCTATAGTCTAAACTCCTAACAGGGGGTTGTTTGGGGTGTTATATACCTGACGACGTATAGGGATTATTCAGGGGATACTAGGAGATCACACTATGTATATCTCACTTGAAGTTCTAAGCAGACCCGCATTTTGAGAAGTGCCCACATTGTGCCAATGGCACTGGCCCTTGCGCCACGAAGATCCGCGGAACAAGGACACAGATTCAATAGGTTCAGAGTTTAGGGCTTAGCATGGGAAAGTGCGGAGGGACTCTTAATGCAGCATTCCCTTTTTCACGGGAAGCACGCAATGCTAATCCTTTGAGAGTTCAAGCTCCCTCTTGCACCCTGAAATCTGGAAATCCTGAACCTTAAACCCTAAACTCTCAACCCCAACCCCAAACCCCAAACCCTAAAACCTAAAACCTTACGTCCCTCAAAAGGTACATGTAAAGTTTAGCAGCAACGTACACCCTGATTATGTAAGACTGGAAGACCCAACTCAAGACTCTGAACTCTACGAAACCTAAACAGTAGGAAGCTTAGGGTTTTGAATTTTAGGGTTTTAGGGTGTATTGCTTAGGAAGTTTAGGGTTTTGGATTTGGGGTTTTAGGGTTTGGGGATTCGGGTAAGCCTCAGCAGCTCAAAGCAAATTACTCTGCGGATTATGGCGCTCGGCGATGGAGCTTGCCAACATCTTCCAAACGCTTCGTCGATCCCACGGCCAGACCTAGCTGTCCAAAGTGATCCAAGAAAAGGGGTTAGGGTCTAGGGTTTAGGGGTTCAGGTGTTTAGATGTTCAAGGGTTTAGGGTCTAAGGGTTTAGGGTTTAGGGGTTTAAGGTTTAAGGGTTTTGGGAAACAGTGGCTACGAAAAATATTGCATGACTATTTGTTACCCTATAAGCCTTGGAAGTTGATTGTGGTGTTATGGTATGCGAAGGTCATGCAAGATTGTTAGTATCAACAGTCGGGAATGGGATTCAGGTTGAAGGTCTACAGTTTAATTGGCTTGCTGCTGAGAACTTGTATTACGTCACGGCTTAAATCTCCATGTGCTACAGAACATCCCGTACACTGCTTGGATAGATTTATGTTTATGGTTTAGGGTCTGATTGGATAGTTCCTACATTTGATGATAATTTTGTGCAGGACCCTGGTGCCTGATACCTTGGGAAGCATGATACTATGATATACCCAGGCCAGGCAGGATTGCAAGTATCCAAGATTTTATTCTACCATAAGGGGGGTAGTCGGTGGGAGTGGAGACCCTAGAGCCTAAACCCCTAAACCCGAAACCCCCTAACCGTAAACCTTAAACCCCAAAACCCTAAACCCCAAATCCCCAAACCCTAAACCCTAAATCCCTAAACCCTAAACCCCTAAACCCTAAATCCGTCGACTATGGGGTGAATCTTGGGGATCCATTTTCTGGATCTCTTCGGATGTCTGGGGAGCCATTTCGCGCAAATTCACCAAGGGGTCTCGGATCTTTGAGTTCGGGTTTAGGGTTTAGGGTTGTAGGTGAGGGACGCACAGCGCTTGGAGAAATGGGGCTTTGGAATTGTATGGGGGAAGTTTAGAGAAGTATGGCTTATGACAACTTTACATGGGCTCACAGTTATTCCCTCGAACAGAACTGCCTAGTAAGTCGAATGAATCCTACAAGCCCTAAAACCCTAGAACCTCAATCCCTAAACTAAACCCTAAACCCCGAAACCCTTAAACCCGTAATGCGAACCTTGGACCCTGAGCCATCCTGTTGTAAAACATGGATTTGGGTCAATCCCCGGCCCATTTACGGTTAAGGGTTTTGGGTATCCCCCACCCAGCAATTGGTACCACGAAGGACTATGGTGAGTACAGTGAGGCCCTATATTACGTCCATTTTGTAAAGCCATGCCCTGTAGGTGGGAATGACCTAACGACATAAATAACTAAGCCCCAAACCCTAAACCATCATAAGAGGCCCATAAGCTCTGCAAAGAACACATCAAAACCCAGTTTCTCAGTTCAGCAGGGTGTTATGTAGGGTTTAGGGTGTAGGATGTAGGGTTCGGTATCTCAAAGCTGTTGGTCCTAGTCTCTTGGGGGCTTCCTCACCATGAGCAATCTCGGATTTTGAGGGTAGCTACAGCGACCCCCTAAACCCTGAAGCCTAAACTCAAACCCTAAAACCCTGAACCCTAGAACCCTAAACCCTAGACCCAAACCCTACACGGTGATTTGGTGGTATCTACGGAGAACTTACTAATGACTGTTGAGCTTGGCTTGGAGAAAGCCCACCAAAAGTTTAGGGTTTAGGGTTTAGGGTTTGGGGTTTGGGGTTTTAGGTCTAGGGTGTAGGGTTTAGGGTCTATAGGGTTTATGGTTTGGGGCTTAGGGTTTAGGGTATTCCTGAGTCATGTCTTCCGATAGGACTGGGACTAACATTGTAGATCCAAGCCCCACTTCGGGATTTGTTTTCTTGTGGGTAAGGGGTTTCTGTCTAGAACCCCTGCGCCATACCTGCTTCAGGGATATGGGATTAAGTTTGGTCCACAGCACACCTCATCACAGAATCCAAGATAAGGGCTCTATATGCGCCTTGTTATCCGCTTGAGGCCTTCAAGGTACCCTAAACCCTAAACCTCAAACCCTAGACCCTAAACTCTAAACCGCGTTGAATGATTCTTTCTGAGACCCCGCGGTCACAGCTAGCCTTCAACGAAGCAAGCGGCCTAGATTTTTAGGGTTTAGGGTTTAGGGTTTTTTGTTTAGGGTCTTTTGGTCAAATCGCCCCAAAAACCATACCTAGACCCTCCTATGTATTCTTTTCTGGGTTTGGTATGGCTTTTTGGTTAGGACTCTTGTTGGGGCTACAAAAAAATACTACAATGGAGGGTCTAGGTAAGCCCTACAGTTTAGGACTGAGGGTGTAGGGCCTTAAGCCCTAAACCCTACCACGATAAGGCTTAGAAACCCCCCAACTCGTTACCAGCTACTTGGAGGCTTGCGTGGTTTTCAGAACAAACTTCAAATGTCAGCAGATCCGCAGCACATTTTCCTCACAGGCCTTTACTGAGAGTTTTAAGGGTTTAGGGTCGACGGGCTTTTTTGGATCCAGGGTTTAGGGTCTAGGGGCTTTTCTTAGGTTGATGATCTGTACTAAGAAACGGATTTCCCGAAACCCTAAACCCAACCATGCTGCAACAGAATATCAGAGGACAGCAAAGCTTGCTTACGTCGCACAAACATGGATCTTTCACTTGCTTCGGCTTCACTAATCCCCCTCCCCTAACGTATATCTCCCCACTGCCCCTTAGATTGAAATTATGTACTCCCAATGGGAATATTTGATATTCATGGTGATTACTGGTGCTCAAACACTTACAGGGGACTCGGTCCGTGTAATCCTGCTTCTAGAATCCCCTATACTGGCCCCTGATATTCTTTGTGGTTTAGGGTTTAGGGGTCCGTTTTTGGGTTCAAAGTGCGGTGTTACAGCCCCAAATGCAAATTGGACCCCCAAAAGGGTTCACAATCATAACTAGCCTCCCTACCCTGAAAGCAGGAAACCTAAACCCTAAATCCTGAACCCTAAATATAATCCCGACCCCAAGCCCTAACACCCTAAATCCTGAACCCTAAACTCCAAACCCTAATCCTGAACCCTAGATCCTAAAATCCTAAACCCTAAATAGTAGCTTCCATTTTCTTTTCCATTTTCCCCATATAACCCTTTAAAGGAACCCTAAACCCCATATCCCCCTTTAAACCTCAAACTCTAAGCAGTGTGGATGCGGATCCTATCAGGATGGCGTTTTTTCCATGCGGCCGTCTCATGGCCGCCCAATTTGACACTATTTGTAGACCTGCACCTTCCCGTAGAACTGCCCGTACATCCTTGGGGCTCTCAGTCGGTTTAGGGTTTAGGGCTTTAGGGGTTTAGGGTTTAGGGCTCAGGGTTTAGGGTTTAGGGATTTGGTTTAGGGCTCAGGGTTTGGGGTTTAGGGTTTAGGGTATGAGCTTCAGAGTCACGAAACCATACCTGTGACCATTGTTACCTATAGCTTAGTGGTAAGTACCGCGTAATTACTTTGTATATCTCGGTATGTCCAAGAAAACTGTGGGTCATTGGGTTTACAGGCTCTAAGACCAACAATGCTACGGTACCTCCTTTCCGTCCCACGGTTGATAAACAGCACCTACTTTGCTCTATTTGGATCCCGGGATTTCCCGTGAGGGTTTAGAGTCCTCATCCGAATGGTGGTTGGCACTTTCACTTTGGAATCTCCTGTAGAAGCACAAATGGAGTAGCCTGGTGGCTGCTTGCGCAGCTGTTACCATTCGTAGTACAGAAGCCCTTTTCATACTATAGCATTATGGGCCATTAGACCCTGAAATTCCCTATTAGGACCCTATTAAGGGTAGATTAAGGTACCCTTAAGGTCTAATAGCCCATAGTGGTAGCTAAGGTGCAGGGTCTAGGACCCTAAACCCCCTAAACCCTAAACCTTGAAATCCTAAACCCTAAACCCTAGGGTCTAAGGTTTAGGTAGGAAGGCCCTTATCAAGGTGTAGGTCAAGGAGCAAAGCTCCATAGCTTTGCCTCGCAAAGCTGCAAAGAGCGCTTGCGGCCGAGGAACTCTTCCCAATAATATAGGGTTTAGGGCCCTATAATGGAGAATCAAGTGGAAAAGAACATGGAAAATGAAATGGAAACTGGGATTGTATAGGGTTATTTGTGTAGTATTTTATTTGGGGATATTTTGGTACCCAATCTAGAGTAAGATTCTATCCTCCATTTGGGGTATAGTATTTTTATCTAAGGAATATAATCTTACTGGGTTTAACTTCCCAAAAAAACACTACTCGTGTGAGCTGCCTTTAAGGGGGGCTTTTAGGGTTTAGGGTTACCAAGGGACCGTCGAGGGGGGAGGTAAGGATCCTTTAGGATTTAGGGTTTAGGGTTTAAGGGTTTAGGGTAGCAGATTACCCATTAGGAGCCGTTACCATTGTCTCTTCTTTGTGTATATGTATGCCACATAAGTATTGTCTGTGGCCCAAGTATACTTTACATTGCCCCACAGGCCTGAGTGTGTAGGGCTTAAGAGCCTTACGATTAGGGGCTTTGGAGTTTTAAGATTTTATGGTCTCAGGTGGTGGGGTTTAAGGAGTTGGGGCGTAGAATTTTGTGGAGTAATGGCCCACAACCCTAAGCTTTTAACCCCAAACCCTAGACTGAACAAGGCCATTATTCTACATATCTTGAGTCCAAGTAGGGCTCCGAGCTCTGGACGCTTAGAGCTTAAGGGTTGTTGGGGCTAAGGGTCTAGGGTTTTTGGGATTTAGAGTTCAGGATCTCGGTTTGAGGGTCTAGGGCAGTCTAGGGTTTAGGATTTAGGGTTAGGAGGTTCAGTATTGGGTATAAGGATCTAGGGAGTTGGGTTTGAGGTTTAGGCTGGGGGTCAGTGTTTTGTCTTGACTGCGAACAGTTCGCGAAATCAAGGTTTATTGTAGAGTACCAACGCTAACAACGGCGGGTTCTTGGGAACTGCTCATGCAGCAGCGTATTTCAAGGCTTCAGGCATTGGGTTCAGGGTCATGGCTTACAGCTCAGAGCCCAGAACATTTGAATGAGTTTGAGGTTTTGAAAAAATGCCCCCAATCTTAGGAGCTAAAAACACACCCGTTGGCCGAGAATAGGCTTCTCTGCCCTTCGGGCCATCGCGTGTTCACCAGCTGGAAGCACAGAGCCGTTATCACATACCACAGTCCAGGGTTAATGGCAGGAATGTGTAGGCTAAGGTCGACGCGAGCTCTGATACGAGTAGCAGGTGTCCATATATGTAGGACAAAGGATTGTGACCCTACCTCTCATAACTTGACAAGACAGACTCAAGACCTGACCCAAGCATGCATTTAGTTTGAATTCGTACTTCTATGTTCCGAAAGTATGTAACTTCATTGCCAGCTTTGTCTTGTTGAGCGGTGGTACCCACTTTTTTGGGGGGTCAATGCACGTCTTATCTAATGTACCAGTGGACTTTCCAAACGGCCAGCAAATGCAAAGAACCTCATTTCTTCAGAGCCTGCCAGGGTGCAGTTGCACAAGCAGGCCAGTTTTGAGCTCCGTACTTTTGAGAGCAAACGCCCAGACATCCCCAAACTTGCAGAACACCCTCCAACACCTTCTACTACCACAAAGCCTACAACCCGGACCCCGTAAACCTCAAGGCCCATACAGCCAAACCTTGAACTCCACTCAAGCGCGGGCTGACAAACTACGGCCCTTCCGCGATGAAATGCACGCGGGAAAAGGAGTTTCGGTTTCTGGTTTAGTCTTGACAGTTTAGGGTACTGCAAGCCTTGCATGGCGTTGTATAAGTAGAACACCATCCATCGATAATATAAGGTATTTAGGGTCATTCAAAGTTTTTTGTATCAACCTGAGGGCTTTGTCGAGGATAGGTACCAGAAGGGAGTACAAGCCTTACGAGCCATAGTCTAAACTCCTATTATGCCTCTCAATAGGCCCTAGATTTAAGTAGTTTAGACTTTGGCTCATATACGCACATGTTCCCAGCCCCTGAAGAAGAAGACCTTATCCACCCTGAAATTCCCATTGCGTAGTCGCACCTCTTGTCATCCCTTTTCTCGTTGAGGCCCTGAACCTCTTGGCTTACTTGGATTTAGTGTTGAATGTTGAAGGTTTAAAGCTTGGGGGTGGGCGTTTGCGGCCAGAATTTGTGTTCACCCTGAACCATAAACCCTAAACCGTACGCTGAACCCTAAAAGCTTATTCCATTTCCGCAAGTAGGGGGTCGGCCCGGTTAAATGTTCGGGACAAACTCCTGGTTCCAGAACCCCGAAGTATGTGCAATAATGGCTCAAGTTTGCTATTGGGGAACGTTTAACCGACTTACTTTGGGGCTTACATAGGTTTGCGACTTGCGTGGCCCTCGGCGCCTATAAGCCCTATAGTAACCTTAATTGTTCCCCTTAAGTAGATAGAATATGGGGTATATGGGGATCTTATTATAATATACCCAAAGCCATATTCTATCTACTCAAGTGAGACTATATGTGTTCCCGATTAATACTAAGTATCCCTGACCATCCCAGTCGAGGATTTTTTGTCGGCCCCGACCCCCAGTCCCCATAAGAGGGGTTGTTACATTTTGGGGTTCATATTGGTCCTCCGATTTTTGGAAGTTAGCTTTTGAGGACCAGGTCTCTTTGTTTTTCGCCCACAGTGCCTACTTGTACCTCTGCAGGCAGTTGTATGTTGGGGTATGGACAACGGGGAGTATATATGGATGTAAAGGCAGGGCTGGGGTTGAAAACAGCTAGACCAGGAGCTATGCTTTTAGGTATACAACACGTGTTTCCTTGCTTCACCATACATCTCCTATGCAGCCTCCTTATAGCAATCTACTTGTAGGTACCTTTTGGACTTCAAGTAGCTAATGACGTGTCCAGCGCGCTAAGAACAATTGCACATCCCATGCACATCCTGCACGTACAGTTGCATGTCTTCACACCAACAGATCCCCCCAAATCCCCTGGCTCTACATGTAGTATATAATTATAACACGTTTCTGGTTAGTATCTCCGGCTACTGAGGAATTACACAGCAGAACACAACTCAGCCTACGTCTCCAGGCCTATCAGAATCTTGGCTCCAGGTGATTTATTGTCAAGAGTAGGGTTACCAAAAAACAACTAAGGGTGGACATTGGGGGGTCCATTTCGTTATTTAGTATGATCCCTAAACATATACCTTAATGACAGACCCCTTGTGCACTACTGATAGGGGAAGTGTTGGCTGTAGCTGAGGTGTAAGCATCACAGGGCGTCGCACGGTCCAGCTTGAACAGTCTTAATGGTAGAGCGGCACACTTAATTTCACATTGTCGTGGAGGAGCGCATATGCATATGATCCCAAAACCTTAAGTCCAACTAGACGGGTAGCGGTGAACAGGTTTTGGCGTTTTTACGTGGAGCGCTTTTGTGGGAGGGGTGGAGGGCGGTAGCACTCGTCGAGGTCTTTCTGCTGAGAAAGGCTTTTCAGTCCTAAGCCCTAACACCCTCCAAACAGTACACCCCAAGTGGTTCGCTTAGGGGCATTTCTGAAAACCAAATCCCAAAAGCGCTCACAACAGTGGTCTGACCCACTCTTTGAGCCCAACAAAGGGGTCCCAAATCATCTGTGATATGGTCTACACTCCTTGAAGGGGGTTATATACAGGGTTATATGGGAGGGCATTACATGGGTTATGAAGGGGATACTCGGAGTTTAGACTATGGTTCGTTTGGTTTCATGTCGGGCTCGGGGTTTAAGGGCTGTGAGTTCAGTTGTTTTAGTTCTGCAGCTGCAAACGTCGCCACGAAGCCGTCGGAGGATAGGACCTACCCGGGCTGCCCCGCTAGGCTGCTACCCTACGGGGCGATAACTACAGGCTGCGACATACACCACAGTGTGGAAGTGCCAGATAGATAATGTAGACCCATGATTAATAAACACCCTCCCCTTAATAGGGATTATAATAGGGATCCTAATATTTAGGCCATTAAAAGGAGGGGGTTATGGGTCTACATTAGCATGGTCGAGTGTGCCATCACTGCTAGGCTGCTGACAGGCGAGACGGTGACGCTTGGCTAAGGCACAGGCCCGGGATGATCGGCCGTGGACGATGGGACGATAGAAACGCTATCTTCTGCTGCATAGTTAGCTGTCCTGACTGCAACCAGCAGTGTTGCAACCGACGCATGTGGTATATGTTAGATTACCACCATAGCCACCTCTGCGATGAGTGCAAGGAGGCTTCAGCTTTGAATGCGTGCACAGGGGGTCCATCGTGTCAATGCAAGAGCATCCATCTTACTACCGATGCCAAGTTCAGAGCTCCCTACAAGCCCAAGCGCCCTTCAATAGAACAGAATCCTAAACCCCATAGGGTTTAGGGTTTTGGGTTTAGGGTATGACCTAAACCTTAGACCCTAACCGCTAATTAGCAATCCCTGATCACGGTAGCACCGTTTTTTGGCTCCCCAACAGCAGTAGCCTCCATTTCTTATAGGCAAACGGTTTACCTGAACACCACTAACCCTAAACCGCTTTCTGGGCCATGTTGGGGTTTCGGGCCATCATTTTACCTACTTTTCGGGTTCGCAGAGTTTTGGGTTTAGGGTTTAGGAGAGTCGAGCTACTTGCTTCATGGCTTTGGGCTTTTGACTCAGCAGTTCTACTGAGAAGGAGATAGGAATCCTTCCAGCGTACTGTTAGGAGGCAAGCTTAAGTAGAGTTTTACCACTTAAACTAAGCCTTAAGGCCTAGAACCCTTAAACCTAAACAGCAAGGCCTTAAACTTTAAACTTTTTAGTTGTGGGCTGAAGATTGCACGTCAGACGGCCAGACAGTTTGTCTCCACCTGAACTTTGCAGACCACTGGTTCAACAGGCCCTCTCTCTTAAGCACTCATACTGAACGTGGGCTGAGCCTAGAAGACGCCAGCGGCCCTCACCCCTAAACCCATCAGCCCTAAATCCTCAAACTTAAACCCTATAACCTAATCCGCGAGTGTCTATGTAAATAGCATGCACTCAGGTCCCGAAAGTGTCATGATTGGGGGTACCCTAAACCCTAAACCCTATAAAGCCGTAGTTGGACTCTTAGTGCGTACACCATCCCTTCTTCGAGAAGTCCAAAATCTTTGCAATAAGCCTCAATACAGGGTTATATAGAGGTTACCTAGAGGTTATATAGGGTTATGCATAGGGTTATATCAGTTATATCGTGGTTACATAGGCTTATATAAAGGTTATATACGGTTATACACGGTTTCGGTTTTAGGTTTTTGGGGTTTAGGGCTTGTGGTGCAGGTTTTATGGTTTAGGGTTCCCGCGGCCAAGACGACGAAATCCTGGCTTTGGTCCAAAAGCCATCGACACTGAAAGCTCAAAGTGCCAAGGACGCTGTTGGTGAGGCTTAGGGTTTTGGGTTTAGGGTTTGGGATCTAAGCCGTCTAAACCCTATACCCCCTTAAGCCTAAATCCCGTGTAAGTTTGCAAGAAATAGTCTTTTCAGTCTAGCTCCAACTGCAAACCGACTGGAACCAGGGAAGGGCTCAGTGTTATTGAGCTTGGGGTTGTGGGTTCTTGGATTTAGGCTCGACTTTCAGGAGGACAGCGGCTGGATACGACTGAGTTAGCGCAACATCAAGTGGGGGGGGGGGGTCCAAGCACTCAGAATTTTGTGCTGGAAGGTTGGGTAATGGTACTTGTCGGACGGGTTTGGGGAAGTATCTAAGTACTTGGACCCTTGCCTAGGCCGCCAGAAAAGGCAGTTGCTTGACTTTGGGGCCCAGAGTAGGTAGCTTTTGTAGACTTAGGAGCACCGCGACTTCGGGAAATTCTTGGAATCCCTAGACCCTACAGCCCACACCTACATGTACATAAGTTTGGACCCTCAGGGAAACCCCATTCCTTGTTTAGGGGCTTAGGGTTTAGAGTATAGAAATGTCTTCTGGCTCTACTTTAGACGCCTTCCATGTCCGTCAAGATGTCTATACGGGACAATCGGCCCCCGTCCGGCAAGAGTCTCGGAAGGACAACACCCAAGGTATTCCCAGTCAGCACGTATCATTCTATAGTTCTAAAGGTATGAATATGGGCGTTTCCGAAAATTATGGGTACCCTTTTTGGGGGCCCCAATAATAAGGATCCTAGTATATTGGGGTCTATATTGGGGTCCCCTTATTTTGGGAAACTACCATATCTACTATACTACGGGCGCCTATTATTATCTTATGGTTCCCTAAGCGGATTAACCGCAACAATACCCGGGTGTTTCTTTCCGCAATATGTGCTTTCCATAAACAGGGGCCCGCAATGTAGACGCCAATAGATTGTATCATCCTTAATACCGTTAGGGCCCACAGACAGGAACCTAACAACTTTTGGAAAGCCCGCATACCTAGCTAAGACAAGTTTAAGAGGACCTGCACCATGCTCTTGTCGCTGGCTTATTTGAATAGCGAATAATTATTGGAGTGTATTCATTTCAACGGCTGTTGGCGTTTAATTCCCCGCACTTGAACCTTCAAGTACACCCCAGGCCCCGACCCGTGACACAAAGCTCCCCAAAATAAACGAATCTTCAACCCCCTAGCCCGCCAGCATGAGATATTCTCATCATGCTATACTATAAGTTCTTGGGAAGATTCATTATTCGAGCTGCGACGGGCTCTCATATTAGGGGAGGGAGGTTAGCTTCAAGTCTGAAGACCTCATCCTCAACACTCTCCCGTGGACCCAAGCTGGCAGGATTCTACTACAATGATACAGTTGAAACTTGTTTAGCCCTGGTTATTGGGGAAGAGCCAGCCCCAAACCCCCAACCCCTAAACCCCAAACCCTAAACCCCTAAACCCTAAACCCCAAACCCTACACCCTTAAAACCCTAAAGCCCCCAAACCTCAAAGCCTACACCCTAAACCCCAAAACCCCAAAACCCCCAAAACCTCGAAGGAGCTTGATGAGATCGTCCATTCGGTCTCTCAGCTCAGCCTGGCATCCTGCAGTACGGCAGTGGCCACAGAAATGCTTTGATTGGGGTTTAGGGATTCGGGTTCAAAATTTAGGGTTTAAGGTTTAAAATTCTGGCTTTAGGGTTCAGAATTTTGGGTTTGAGTGTCAGAATTCCGGGTTCAGGGTTCAGAATTTGGGTTTAGGGTTCAAAATTGTGGGTGTAAGATTTAGAATTCTGGGTTTAGGGTTTAGGATTTAAGGTTTAGGGTTTAGACTTTGGAGTTGAGGTTTTAAGGTTTGGTGTAGAGTTTAGTGTGTAAATATGTTGTGTGACGACATGTATACATAGGGTCGGGATATATGGAGGTTATATAATGGAGCAGAAAATGGGAGCTAATGCGCTATTGGGGCATTGTATAGGGACTGCTATGAGGATCCATTAGGATCCATTCCTTCATTCCCTGCTAACGACAGTGGTAGCCCTAAACCCTAAGCCCTAAACCCCAAACCCCTAAACCCTACACTCTAAACTGCGTAGGGGTTTAAGGGTTTGAGGTTTCGGTGTCACGCTTCAAGGCTCAGGTTGTGTGCTTTGGGTTTAGGTGTCAGGTTATTGGGATATCCTTACGGATATACATAGCCCAAAGCAGCAATTATTCATAGACTTCAAGGGTCCATAGTATAAGATCTAGAGCCCCCATGTATGGCTTCAGGGTTGAGGGTTTTGGGCTTGGGTGTCGAGGTTACAGCTTTAAATTGGAGAATATACGCCCTAAACCCCTAAACTCTAAAGCCCTAGACCCTAAACCCTAAACCCTGCAACTGAAAAAGGCCCTAGACCCGAAACCCCAAACCCTTTTAACAGGTTTCGGGTGAAAGGGGTGAAGGCGTTCTTGGCAATTTGGGTTTGGAGTTTAGGTGTAATTAGTTGTTGTTGTTGTTGTTGATCAAGGTTACCCCAACCCTTTTTGTTGATCAAGGTTTTCCCACTCCTTTCCTTGGAAATTATGGAAGTCTAAGTGGTGTCCTTGGATGATATCGGGACGCCCAGGCCATGTCTTAGCCATTTTGACCTCCACCCTACACCCTGAACCCTAAACCCGCTTGGACTTGTGGGAGTGAGGTGTATGACCAGGAATGGACAGGTTTCCAGTCTTGGTCACTTGGTCCCAACAATAGGGTTTTGGATGTAGAGCTTGGGGTTTAGGTAAGGGTTTAGGGCTTAGGGTATACGGTCCCAACAATGCATATGGAACTGCCCCAACTGGTTAAGGGATTAAGGTGTAGGGCCCTAGCCAAACATTCAAGCCCATATAGGCCCTAAACCAGAACCCACAAGGGCCTCTAAAGTCTGGAGTTCAGGCCTTAAATCCTAAACTTTTGGAACCCTAAACCACAAACCCCAGGGGGCCTCTTTTGAAGTTCAGGCCCCTTTGGGGCTCAGGGTTTAGGCCTTCTGGGTAGGGAGTAGGGGTTTAGGGTTTAGGGTACAAACCGCCCAGGGCATCGCGAGTTCTGACAGCTTTCCACAGCTACCAGAAGAGGCCAAGGGGATTTGGGTTCAGGGTTTAGGGTTTAGGGTCAAGGGTTCAGGGGGTAGGGTTTAGGTTAGAGCTGGAAGCTAGCAAAGCTTCTTACAGCACTGCTATCACCCCACCCTCCCCGAATCCCTTTTCATTGAACCCTACCTCCGACATGATTTACTTACAAAAGGCTCATCCTAAATACCAAGACCAATCCTGAAGAGCCTAAAACCACAATGTTTGAGGACTCATTTTTGGTGCTTTTACATCAAATCAAGAAACGAGAGGAGGTGCAGGCGGGCCTCCGGGGCCTTCCAGGGCCTCCAAATCTGCTCGCGAGGAGGGCCTGTGACCCCCAGACCGCCCCCAGCTTTAGGTTCCCGAAACCAAAAAGGTTTATTCTGGTTGAAATATACATAGATAGAGAGGTTCAGGCTTTAGTTAAGGGCACCGGACCCTCAACCCTAAAATATGACGGCCTCACCTGACCTCACTTTTTTGGTGTTTTACACCGGCAGTTATCTACAAATTGACTGAGCTTGAGATTCTGAGATGGCCAGAATGTGTGATATGTTTAGGGTTTAGGGTTTATGGTTGAGGGAAACAGAGAGCAAAGAAAGTAGCTTCCTATGGTAGCTTGCATCTTACGTACCCTCCCCTCCAGGGAACTCCAGGCCATTCATGTAGGGCTTTTTGGCTTTGGACGCTTTGCACATGGTTGTGTGTAGGAAGGGTGTAGGGTCTAGGATTCAGGGTTTAGGATTTGGGGTTTCGGGTTTGGGGTAGGGTTTTTTCGATTTGCACATGTCGCATGTGTAAGCATCGGCAGCATTGACTCCGAACCCTAGACCCGAAGCCCTAAATCAGAACGCGGGTTTAGGGTTTAAGGATATTTCTTAACCTAAGGACCTACCCCCTACATGGAACCTCAGTTACCTACAGTTTCATAAGTGCTAAGTATCCCTCACTTACAAAGTAGTTCTAACTACGTATAAAACTGTAGGTACAAGTAGTCCCGTAGCTCTAGACCCTGAACCTGCACCCATAAAAACCGCAATATGAAAGATTACCTGGAGATCCAGTTAACTATGTAGGGTTTAGGGGTGAGGGTTAAACCATAAATTGAACCCCCAACCCATAAACCTAAACCTTCGACCCTACACCTTAGCGACGCAGGAAGTGAGCGACTTCGAGTTGCTCACGACCAGCAATGGCCATCCGCTATCGCTTTAAGGACAGGGAGCAAGGGGTTTAGGGTTTAGAGTTTGGAGATAGAGAAAGAAAGAGATAAGGGGAGAGGGGATCCTTTTACTCGTAATCGTGGGTCAGGTTTTGGTGAGTAGATGATCATTGCGCACTATATCCCCTTCAAGGGACCCCTTTGAGGCCTTGCAGAACTGGGGGCTCAGCTTCCAGATCAGAGGTGCTAAGCAGTTCTGAAACACACGCGGTTTGGGGTTTAGGGTTTCAGGGTTTAGGTCTAGGGGTACCCTCCCAATCCAGGTTTGTGCAGTAGATAGTTTCCGGAAATGGGGGAGACTCCGATATGGACCCTTCCGTATCATGATCCGCATCATGGGGGCTCCTCAACAGAGGACAAACGCGCATGTAGATCCTAGAGACGAAGCTTAAAGCGGCCACTGTTGAGGCTTTGTGCTTGCTTGGGAACGGTGGCTCCAACTCCTGAACCTTCATGGGTTCTCCTACTGCCCCACCAACTGATCTTATAGCTGCTTACCCTAAGCCCTGAAGCCCAAAACTAAGCACAGGAGGATCCGATTGGCGCCGCGCTGCTCACAGTGTCTGGGTCGTGTGAGAACTAGAGAGGGCTCAAGCGTCTGACGGCTTAGGACGTATGGAGTATTTCGAACGTTTCCCATAAGCAGAGGTTATAATTGGATATAATTGGATCGAGCCCCCATCGCCTCAAGGGCCCCAAATCCAAAGAAGTGGTGGATGCTGCAAGATGTCTTCCAGCAACAGTAGTAAGTCTAGTGCAGTAGGAGGACTATGATGAATTTTTCGGTTTTGTATAAGCAGCCATGAACTTCAGGTAATTGTAGACGTTCTTTGCGTGAAGATGGGATGGGGGTGGGGTGGCAAATTGTGAGAGAACACCATGGTCGAGCCATTCTCTCTATAAACCCCTAAGTCCTAAACCCTAAACTCTATATAACCCCATTATAGTAGCTTCCATTTTCTTGTCCATTATCCGTATATAACATCCATATGGGTGGTTGTCAAAATTATGATCCCTGTTTGGGTCCCTATTATAATACGGCCCCTAATATTTAGGGTACCCAAAAAGGGACCATAATTTTGACAACCACCCATATAAAGCTTATTCTACCCGTTTAGGGTTGAGAGTTTGAGAGCTCGGGTGTTGAACCTTAGCTGTTTCGGGCTTCAAGCTTCTGGCTGAATTGAATAAGGATTCCCTCCCAAATCAGGACATTATAGAAGTTATACAGACATGAGCTCTGGTCTAAACTCCTGAAAAGGGGGTTATATAGGGAAGTATTTACGAGGGATACTGGGAGTTTAGACTACAGCGCACATGGTGTTGATCACTTCCCCTAATGACAATCTGCCCCCAACAACCTTGAAATGCTTCTCCAGTTTAGTGACACTGCAGAAGTTGTTGTTAGGGGGTGTTGGGTTCCACTACCGCAGGGAAGGCTATTGTGGGATGTCCATGTAGCTATATATGATATAGACTCGGGCCTTAAAGCAGGTATATGGGAACTCTTTGGGCCCTAAACCTTAAACCCTAAACCCTAGTCTACAAAGAATGGCTGTTTGGTAGCAGCTCAATTTGTTCTTAAGGTTGCTTGGCATTGGGTTCCAAGTTAAGCCCTGAACCATGCGGTTCAGGGTTTAGGCTTTCGGGCGAGTAGTTTCCCCATGGAAGCTTCAGATAGCCCCTATATGAGCTAAAGTTACTCTAAACTCCTCAGAAGGGGCTTTGATAGTGGATTCTATAGGGGAGCATTCTAGGGGTTTTAAAGGGTGATACTTAGAGTTTAGACAATAGCTCAAATAGATCTAATGTCCCGACGCAAGCCATATGCAAGGATACCCACCTGCCAGCTACCTTAACCCCAAACCCTAGACCCTAAACCCTAAACCTTAATCGCCCAAGCCCTAAACCCAAAACCTGGAATCTTCCAAAAACAGCCCCGAATCCTGTTCCAGCTATGCAGATGACTCCTGCAGTGTTTAGGGTTTGGGGTTTAGGGTTTGGGGTATAGGGTTTGGGGCTAAGGTTTAGGGGTTGGGAATCTCTTACGCGTCAACGTCGGTTGCTTCTCCGGTTCGAAGTTGTGGTCAGTCAATCAGGGTTGCCACTATGAACAGTATGCTAACATGCCCTATCCCAGACAAGCCTGGATATCTACGGCAGATGCACTAGACGGACTTATGAACTGCACTCACTCTTCTGCAGCTAGCAGCGTGGGCTTGCTCCGGAATATGGGCTTGACCATTTAGGTCGCCGTGTCTCAAAATGGCTCGTATATCATAGCTTAGGGGAAACCCTCGCCCTGTCATAGTGGTGTATTTCGACTGCATAATCCTTATTGAGCCTTATTGTCCCTTTGCTATTATTGGGCGGGGGTCCACCTAAATCATAGCTGATAATAAGCTCAAGGAATCCCGAGCATCCGCATATATCCCCAGAGCGCATGGGCCTCCGAGCACCACTTGGAGTCAAAATCTAATTGCCTTCAAACTGTGCGTGGCCGAATCATCTTCAGAATCATGACCTGACAATCCCATTAACCCCATGCCTCAACCCTAAACCCCTAAACCCTAAACTAAACCCGTTTGTATTGCCTCGGAGCCCTCTGTACTCAGCGCCCAAACACCAAGCCAGAACTGCTAAACCCGAACCCCTGTTCACGATCTAGGGTTGTAAGTCTAGGGTCTTTGCGGATGCATAGAAGGAAAGGAAGATGGCACTTTTGTATAGGAACGAAGAACTTAAACCCTCAAGTTTAGGACCCCACTTCTCTTCTCTGCCATTCTAGACCCTGAGCGCGAAGCCCTAAACAACAATCAACCCTAAACCCTAAACTAACAAAGCCGATCAGCGGCCAAGGTGATGCAGCCTGGCGCGTGCCTGCCATGTTGTAAAGCTTCTCCGATGTGAGAACGGCAGGAAGAAACCTGACCCCCTCACCGGTTTAGTTTAGGGTTTGGGTTTTGGGGTTTTGGGTTTGGGGTTTAGGGTTTGGGGTTTAGGGTTTGGGGTTTAGGGTTTAGGGTTTCGAGTTTAGGGTTTGGGGTTTAGGCTTTTGGGTCTAGGATTTGGCGCGTAGGGTTTAGGGTTTAGGATTTGGGGTTAGGGTTTAGGGTAATCTAAGGTACAGCCATCTCCTTTAGAAACGGCCGGTTTGTACTGCCCTTCTCGAAGCTCCAAAGGAATGGATTTCTTCGCCAGACAACCCCCTTGAACGGCTTTAGGGTTTAGGGCTAAGCCGTAAAGCCTTAGGTGTCCCCTACATTTGCCATTAACCTGAAAAATCCACGTAAGGCCGAACTCGAGGGGGACAGTGGAGGCGTGGTGGCTCGGGAACCCAGAATCCTCCCACAAACCCAGGTTTCAAACCATGTCCGTACTGTAGTTGCTTACTGTAGCTTAAGTGTCTTAGCAGCAACGCAGCCAGATGGGTCTGGAACCCACGCCCTTAAACTTAAACCATGAACTCTAAACCCTTATAGTATCCCTTAACCATAAGCCCTTGACTGCCTAGCCAAATAGACTTTTATCCAGATTGCCACTTGGGAAAAGCCGTCTTAAGCCCTCACGCCTAAGGCCTTAAAGGTTTAGGGTTTAGGTTTAGGATTTAAGGTTTAGGATTTAGGGATTAGCGTTTAGGGCCTAAGGTCTAGGCCTAAGGTCCCATATGTTCTCTATTTTCCCTACCCTTCAGGCAAGAGTGCTCTCGCTTAAGCATCACTGCGGTGGACAGAGGATATCTTGCACCAGTTGTGACGCACAAAGGTCCGGTGAGTATTGGTTTTTATGTCTTGTCGTTATCGACCCTCAAGTCAATCCGAGGCTATCATTATGTTTATGTTCAACCCCAAACCCTAAACCCTAAACCTCAGTTCTCAGCGCTACACTTGCCCCAATGGTGAGGGGTGCGGGTACGCATGGATTTGGAATCTATCTTCCCTTGCCTGTGGTGCCCCCGCTGGTTGGAGACCGAAGCATGCCCCAGAGGTCTGCGTGTGACAGTGGTTTAGGGTTTAGGGTTTCGGGCTTTTACTTGATTTAGGGTTTAGGATTTAAGGGACAGTGAACGGAGCGCAGATGAATTCAAACGCGAATGGTGTACGGTTTAGGGATTATGTACCCTAAGGCCGAACTGCCCAAAAGCCTTTTAAGGTTTGGCCTTTGGTTCCAAAAGCCTCAGACATGAGTCTTTTGGGTTTATGGTTTGGGGGTACCTGGACCCCAAAAGTATGTAAAATAATGGCCTTTATGGCTGTTATTATGGGTTTGAGGCCATTACTTTACCTACTTTTTGGGGGTTTGGTAGCGTTTATGGCACAGGGCCTGAGGTTTAAAGTTTGCGGATTATTGGGATTTCCTTCTTTTTGATTGCGAGCGACTCTTTTGACAAAGTGAGCAGTTAATCCTAAACCCAAACCCTAAGGGTCCAAGGACCCAAATAATAGGGTTTTAGGGCTCAAATACCACTAATATTACAGTATTTGGGCTTTAAAACCCTATTATTTGGGTCCTTGGACCCTCAGGGTAATCCCTTAACCCTAATCCAAAAACCCTGAGCCCTAAACCCCCCCGTGAGCAGTTAAAATTGTCAGGAATTGGACTGTCATGATTGGGCTCAAGAATAGACCAAAGGATCCTCCGAGTACCTATAGGTAATAGGGTTTAGGGATTAGGGCTTTGGATCTAGGGATTAGGGTTTAGGGATGTAGGGATTAGGGTTTAGGGATGTAGGGATTAGGGTTTAGGGATGTAGGGATTAGGGTTTAGGGAATTAGGGATTAGGGTTTAGGATTTAGGGTTTAGGGTTGAGGTTAAGGGTACGAACCCAAAGAAGATTACCCTATATTGTTCCTAGGATAGACCATATTTCATGCCTTGCATCATTCCCCCTTACAGTAGCTGTCTTTAAGGGGTCTCATGAAGTGAATGTAGATCCCTGGAACGGAGCCTCAGAACCTTTTTCAGGGTTTGGGCTTTGGGAGAACAAATTTCAGGAGTCCATTAAGTTTAGGGTTTAGGCTTTAGGGGTCCTGTAGACGAACACAAGATTGTGAATCAGGGGTCCGCATTAGGTTTTACAATTTCAGCAGGGATACCGACCGCAATCTTGTGCTGTACCTTTGGGAGATGTGCACTCCTAGACTCCAATCATAACCCTAAACCCTAAACTTAACCCTATATCTTTTGCAAGGAGAGGCAAGTAGCAGTAGGAGTGTGCTATAGCCAAGATGCTCAGGGTGTGGTGTATGTTTACGTTTACGGTCAGGATTTAGGGTTAGGGCGTATACATCTTTTCCAAAAGGAAGTTTTCTTGGTAAGAGTTATGCAATTCGGGGTTTGTATGGGGCATCCCGAGCTTGCAAATTACTAGATGCGTGTTGATTTCAAGGTCAGGTGAAAGGAACGGAAGTTTGGATCAACTACCACACAGTCTGCGCAGACGCCCGATCCCATCGCCCGTATATAGCCTGGAGATTTTGTTGTGTCTAAAAATGGCGCTAACACGAAGGCCCTCCCAACAACAGTTCCAAGAACTCTCCTAGAATTTAGAACCTTGGAAGGAATCCTACAAACTGAAACCTGCCCCTACGAGCTGAATCCTGAACAAGAAACCGCACGCCCTAAGCCCTGCAGCCTGAACCTTACACCATACATACATCCTGAATCATATGTACAAAGCCCTAAGCGCGAAATCCTAAACTCTGCAAATTCCTACCTTTCCTCATGGTTTTATGAATTTACCCTGAAGGTTGTTCAAATCCGTGGACTCTTATCGCAAGGCCTCTGGGCGTTCCTGCTAAGCGAAACCTGTCAGGGCAGGCACACTGCTCGTAGATCTTCAGGAGGTGCAGTTGGCGACGGCTTAGGGTCATATGAGCCTCCTTAAAGGGGGTTTAGGGTTTAGGGAGGGGATCATATAGAGGGGTTCTATAAGGGTTATTAAGGGGGATACTAGGAGTTTAGACTATAGCTCATATAGGTTTTGAATAGTGTGTGTGTGTGTGTGTAGATTTATTTTGGGGTCTGTAGGGTTAGTAAGTTATGTCGGGATGATATAGAGAGATCTTCTGGGGATGCAGTTAGCAGTTATCTATATAGGCTCCAGGGTCCAATGATTTTGGAGAAGAAGGATTGGCTGTAGTTTGAGGGTATCAGGGTTTCGGGTTCCAGGTTTGTGGGGGTTTGGTTTTGGGGGTTTCAGGGTTAGGGTTCTTTGGTTTCAGTGTGTCGTGTTCAGGGGTTTCAGGCTTTAGTGTTGAGACGTGTAGGTTTGAGGAACTAGGGCTTGGGGCCTAAATTGGTGCAGACAGTTGCTAGTCTAGATCGCACTCTAGCTCTAAAATCAGGTGAAGTACAAACAGACTCTACATCTTAAATCCCCAAACTCAGATGATTCCCAAACATCATACACAGAATCCCAACAGCGGTCATGCAAAGCCTACTGTCCTTCTCAAATGGGCCTGGGTTTAGGGTTTAGGGCTTATGGTGTTGGAGAGACAATTGCCTCCCTGGGACCCTAAACCCTCCTAGGGACTTAGCTTGGACCTTAGACCTTTAACCCCTTGGGATTCCCTTATATTCCTATTATAGGTACCTAAGGGTTAACCTTTAGTTGGGGTCCTAAGTGCCGCGTAGGACCCTAAACCCTAAAACCCTCAACCCTAACCCTAAAAACTAACCCTAAACCCGAAACCCTAAAACCCTAGAGCCCTAAAACCCTAAAACCCTAAACCCTAAAACCCTAAAACCCTAAACCTCGTCTCTGCACCACCTGGAGCTCTGCGAGTTACGCTCTGCATGAGGACACGGACATAGACGGAGGGCGTCTCCGAGAGCCCCTTCCATATTTCTATTTCAACCGTCGCTCCTACGTGTAAGAGCACAGCAACCGCAAGAAGTCAGATGCCGGGAATTGCTGAGGGTTAAGGTCAAGGGTTTCGGGTGAGTTTTGGGGGGTTTTGAACTTAGAGATTTAGGATTAAGAGTGTATGAATATGCGCCTGGGGGAAGGTCTATAGACCGCTTTAGGCACATAGAATCTGGAACTCACCAAAAACATAACAAGATCCCCATAAACCCGATATTCTATTTTCATGAAGGGAACTATGAACCCTTTACCCCGAACCCTAAACCCTATAAGCCCGAAACCCTAAGCCCTGTATCTACTTAACAGGCACTAAGGGGTTGAGCTTTTCTTTTGGGGGCAAGCCTGGCAGTCGCGGCTTGAGGTTTGAAGCTGCAGTGGTATAGGTCTTGGGGCCCCTTTAAGCTAAGGGCCCTGGTTTAGGTTTAGGGTTTAGGCCCATCCTGGGGGTCCGTGGTTCCAACAATACATAGACCTGAGACGTTCATCCAGCAGTCCTCACAGATCAAAGAGTTATTGCAGTAGATGCAGGACATCGGACCCATAGTCCAAACTCATTAAAGGGCTTCACAGAGGGGATTATACAGGGGACTACTATAGGGGGTTATTTAGGGGGGATAGTAGAAGTTTAGAGCTTAGACTATAGTACATCTTGCACCATGGTATGGTTTGTTAAGCTGCCAGCGACATCGGGCGGCGCAAGACTTGTTAATTTGTACGAAGATGGTTGAGATCTCAGTACAGAGCATAATGGTACTGTGCTTACTATCCGGCAGCTTCCGAAAAGTGATGTAACAATGGCCCCTAAACCCTAAACCCTAAACCCTAAACCCTAAGCCAACGAAGATCCTTGAGAAGGTTGATTTGTGAAACTTGTCCTTGCATCTGGCGGATTTGTTTGAAGCTATGGAAGTTAAGGATCCGGAAGTGCCTTCAGTGCGCATGGTGTGTATTCAAGTGAGCCTGCTTCTGAGACGATAGCAGCCAGAGCATCTTCGGGAGAAGGTGAGACATGACATGACTGCCTGTGTTTTGGGGTTAGGGTTTAGAGTGCAGGGATTAGGGTTTAGGGGTTTAGGGTATGTATCTATATATGTAGGATATATTTAGTGTCTATGTTTTGTTTAGATCGATTGGGTACACTAGGCGATTAGGTAACTCCTCCTCGTACTTTCCAAGACAGCTCGATGCTGCTGACTGTACACGTATTTGTTCAACGAAACCCCGTATAGAGGCCTGCAAAAAACTGTACTTTCCTTAGAATTATTTTCAATTTCTATTATAGTCTAACCCTAAGGAAAATTTTAAGAATAGTATTTTTATTATAGGTCCAAGGAGACTACAGAAAAGTGACAGCTCATTGGAAACAATCTGCCCATCTGTATCTAGAATTCAACCTACCCTGTGAAAACCCCGGCGCTCTTGCATTGCCATGAAATACTGAATGCCTCCGCGAAATGTCGGAGATGCTACAAGTAGTAGGTAGTATTTATGATGGGGGGAGTCCGGAAGTGCTAGTGCTTAAGGGTTTAGGGTTCAGGGCCTAAGACGTTAGATCTGATGCTGCAGTTTTATGTTCAGCAAATTCTCATTGTTGTCATTGTTACTTGTGATTATTATGTGATATTAGTAGTTGCCGTCGTTTTTATGAACATTCAAACTGTTATCATCGTTATTATGCTTGTTATCATCGCCGCAGAGGCAGACTTGCACGACCTTGCCGCGGCAGATTCTTAGCATGCCCACATTTGGTGCTTGTTCCTTTGTCGTGTTCTCTTGCTGGAAGGTACCTTTGTCTTTAATTAGGCTGTATGGAGACGACTCAGGGTTTATCTGAGTATAGTACCATCTAAGCCCGTAAATCCCAACGCAATTCAAGATTATAGCTTTGGATTTTGGGCTTACGGTTTGGGATAATTTTAGCGCATGCTCCTTTCTAATCCCTAAGTCTTACATGGGTATTCCCCCCCAAAAGTACACCCTAAACCCTACCTGGAACCCTACCCCACCTAGATGCTCTCACAGGCTCTTCTGGGCCTGTGGTGTAGGGTTTAGGATTTGGGGTTTAGTTTGGGGTTTAGGCCCGTGGAGCTCATGGCAGCGCCTGGTCTTTAGCCCTCAACGGTTTATAGGGTGGGCAAACTACAACGATCTTAGTCAACATCAAAACCCTAAACCCTAAACCCTAAACCCCAAACAGTGACCTCTGAACAAAAATCACAAAACAGTACCGCCCTAGAACCGGAACCATCAAACCCTAAACCCGAAAGCCCAAGCCCTAAAACCCAAACCCCTTAGCCCTAAACCCAAACCCTAAACCACAGACCCTATAGACCAAACTCCCAACCCTAAACTTTAAACCCTAAACCCCGAACCCTTAACACCAAACCCTAATGCGATTCCATGTTCTGTTCCATTATCCCTATATAAGCCCTATATCCCTCAAGGCTAAAGCCTAGACCCCTTAAACCTTAAACCCTAAACCCTAACCCTAAACCCTAAACCCTAAACCCTGAACTCTTTAAAGGAACCCTGAAGCCAGCTTTGGGCATGCACCATTGGATCCTCGCTGGACCTTGCTGTGCTGCTACCGAGGGAACCCCTCTGTTGAAGCAGGGTTTGGGGTTTGGGGTCTAGAATTTGGGGTTTAGGATTTGTGGTTTGGGATTTGGGGTTTGGGATTAGGGTTTCGGTTTACCGTTCAGGGTTTGGGGTGAAGGGTTTAGGGTTTGGCCTTAGGGACAGGTTTCATGTTGGCCTATAGGGCTACGGGTTCAGGGCCAATAATGGTTGAGGGTTCAGTGGTACCGTTTCGGGGTTCTGGGGCTTAGAGTCGAGGATTTAGGGTTTAGGGTTTAAGGGGTACAGGATTACGCTTTAGGAATTATTGTGTAGGGTTCAGGGTTCAGGGTTCAGGACCCAGGCTTCGATTTCACGATTCTGGCTCGGTTCATGGTGTAGGGGTTTTGGCTAGGGATCCGTATAGCCCCATTGCGGTACTTTTCCCTGACTCGAGGGCCCATTGTAGAGTTGGATTCCCAGGGTGAGGTATAGTCTAGAGCTAAAGTCCTACTATCAATCCCCTGTATAATCCCGTAAACAGTCCCAAATTTAAGCAGTTGAGATTATAGTTCATGTTGTTTCCAGCTTCAAAGGCTTAAGCTATAGAGGTAAGGTCCAAGGTCTGGGTTTGTAAGGGTTTAGGGTTCAGGGCTTTAGGGTTTAGGGTTTATGGAGGGTTTAGGGTTCAGGGCTTAGGGTCAGGGTGTAGGATTCAGAGCGGTCATCCGGCCCACTGTTGTGCACTGTACCAGGGCCCTTGGTAGTTCAGCTTGGAGTGCAACAACCATGCGAAGCCTACTGTTGGAAGCTAATTATGTATGCCCTAAACCCTAAACTAAACTATGCCTCTCCTGCCTTTAAGACAGGTGATATGTTTATGTGTCAGGATGACATTGTTGATCCCGATTTGTTGTTCTGTTGCCAGCGTTCGTGTGCTGGAAATCAAGCCATTATGGCCACAATAACCCCAACAAACGGATCTGGGACTTTCCGAAGTACATACATATATATATATATATACACCCTGAACCCCAGGTCCGAACAAGGACCCCACAAGCCCACAGCCCAAACCGTGCCATCAATATCCTGGGATCCACCTTAAGGGTCCGTCCTTACATACTAATAACCTTATGTGTATGTATATATATATACATATATCTCTGTGTGTATAATACATATATATATATGTATATACATATATATATATACATATATATATTCCGACATTCCCCCACAGAATGGTACATATCCCTCCAGAACCCTAGAAAACCCCATCTAACCCCACGCCTACGGTCGGTAGGTGTGTTTAGCCTGCCTTCCTAGGGGAACAGGCATGAAGATTCTGCGAACAAACCTTTAAACTCTGAGCGTAACGCCATCTACTCCCAAGCTATAAATCCTAAACCCTAAGCCTTAAACTTTGAATCCTAAATCCTAAGCCTTAAACTTCGAATCCTAAGTCCTAAGCCTTAAGCTTCGAATCCTAAACCGTAAACGCTAAATCCTGAACCGTAAACCCTAAATCCTAAACCCTTTATAAACCCTGAATCCCAAACCCTAAACCGTAACCCCTAAATCCTTTTCCGTAAACCCTAAATCCTAAACCGTAAACCCTAAACCCTAACCCCAAGCACAATCCTATGCTCTGAGCTCATGACATGCAGCACCTCGAAGGTGGCTCCCTCAGGCAGCAGACCAGCAAGATGTATCCCCTGGTGTCCCAAGAACAGAATGAGGGGTTTAGAGCGTCGGATTTAGGATTTAGTGTTAAGGGTTTAGGATATTGGGTTTTAGGTTCGGGATCAATGGTTTAGGGCAGTTTAGAGTTTACTCTTAAGCAGGGAAAGCTCCGCAGTTACCTAAGGATTGGGGGACTCAAAAAAGGAGGGTCTTGGGGACCCTAGGGATATACCAGCATTGTAGCGGGACTATGGGGTCTTGATGCGATTACGGGGGTCCTGGCTCGGGATTATATAACGATTCTTTGCGAGAAATGCCCGTATGAACATTTACGGGAGCCATTCTCCCAACTCTTCGAAAGAGGAACATGCATATGAATTGTTTACTTAATTGTAAACGCTAGCGCGCGCCCGCCTCGGCTGGCGGGGCTTCCCACTGTAGGAACATATAAGTATAGATATACAGGTATTTAAGTTAGGTATATAGATACAATCATATGCCTATTACATACA
>CAJNIZ010042940.1:0-11172 GCA_905231905.1 Symbiodinium pilosum
ATGCCTCAGTCTCAGACACGCATGGCTATGGTTTAGGGTATAGGATTTAGGGTTTGGGGTTTAGGATTTTGGGTTTAGGGTTAAGGGCTTAGGATTTTGGATTTTGGGTTTAGGGTTTAGGATTTTGTGTTTAGGGTCACATCAATGGAGACAAGGCTCCCTTCATAATGGAAAAGAGAAATGGAAACTACAAAAAAACAAGGTTATATAGGAATAGTGGCCAAGAAAATGGAAACTGCCATTTAGGGTTTAGGGTTATATCGGGACATCCGTAGAGACAGGGCTCTCTTTTGGGGCTTAGGGTTCAGGGGTAATGCAAAAGATAATGGAAACTACTATAAGGATTATATTACATGGGGGTTATGTAGGGGGTTATATAAGGAGTAAATAGCTTTTAGGGTCACGTCAGTGGAGGCAGGGCTCTCTTTGGGGCCATGGGGCTAACATTAGCGTGATAGTGGAGTTATATGGGGATAATGTGAAATAAGATGGAAACGTCATAGTGGGTT
Source organism: Symbiodinium pilosum (assembly GCA_905231905.1). Lineage (NCBI taxonomy): Eukaryota > Dinophyceae > Suessiales > Symbiodiniaceae > Symbiodinium > Symbiodinium pilosum. Next base: position 510 of record CAJNIZ010042940.1, read on the forward strand.
ATATATGGTTTAGGGTTTTGGGGCCAGGGTTTAGAATTCAGGGCAGTAGGGCTCAAAAGCAGAGCTGAGCATTCCAGGATAAGCAGTTTGATTCGGAGTTTCTCTTCCTAGGTTCCCGAGTAACCCCTTAAATAATAAGGGTACTCTTTTCCTACTCTTCAGTTTTGATAAGGAGGCCCCTATGTAAAAAGAAGGGGAAAAGGGTACTACTGGGGTACTAGTTTCAGGGTGTATAGAAATTCTGGGCACTTAGCGGTTTAGAGGTTTTCTCGGCTTACAGTTTTGCTGGTTTGGGGTTTAGCGGCTCACGGCTCAGGCGTGAGAGGTGCACGTGGACCATCCAACCAGACCCTCCTCCTACCCTCTATTAGGGCTTAAGTACCCACTACTAGGGACCATATATCCCCAATTAAGGGTACAAGGAAGGTCCTGGCAACTACCGTCTATTCATTCCCCAAGTACTCACGATAAGGGAGATCCTGGAAATCACACGCACACCAAAAAGAATCTCGACATCTTGGTATTTCTTACAGAGCTTCCGGTTAAAAGCTTAAGGTTTAAAATTCAAGGATGAGGGTTTAGGCTTTGCGGGGCTTAGGGATGAACATTTCCGGAAAATAGAGCATCAAAAGCCGAAGATAATAAAACGTGAAATGCAAACTGGCTTTGTACAGGTCACAGGGGTGTATGCCGCTACGGAGTACCCTACATATTTACGAATATCATTTTGCGGTCTTTGTCTGGCACTAGACCCTAAACCCTAAACCCTAAACCATAATTTTCACGAGGAATCTCGAGTCCTTACTAAGGACTACATCACCGTGGTGTGTTAAAATAATATCTTAGGAGGAACCCCCACCCTGTAATAGTGGCTATAAGGGATAATAAAGATTATACTAAGGTCCTATTATATTCCTATTATACCACTATTACAGGGTAGGGGGTCCTCCTAAATAATCTCCTATACCACGCCTACTACTGCGACGACTCAATTTTCTGTACGAATGCTCATACACACTGAACCCCGAATGCTGACACCCTAAACCCTAAACCCTGAACCCTAAGCCCTAAACCCTAAGCCCTAAAGCCTAAACCCTAAGCATGACTGCAAGGTTCTGTAGATCCTTTGTGGAGCCTTCGTCAACGGGACGGATCCAAGCCACACGGAACGCGTCGAAAAGGACCGAGAAGCCCACAAAAGTGCATACTGCGGTCATATGATGTGACCCTAAACCCTCCAGACTCCCTATATAACCCCTATATAATATAATACCTATAGTAAGTTTCCATGTTGTTGTCCATTATCCCTAAACAAGCTTTTCAAAGCAGACCCTAGCAAAGGAGTGTAGGGATGCTCATTCGGGATGCCATAGGGACCGTTTTCATGAACTTCCATATGAGCCATAATCTAAACTCCTACTATAGTCCCCCTTAAGTAGATAGAATATGGGGCATATGAAGCTCTTGTTAAAATATACCCGAAGCCATGTTCTATCTACTTAAGGGGGACTATATCCCCAGACCCTAAACCCGGTTTAGGGTTTAGGGTTTAGCCCCGGTAAAAACCCAGATGCGACGGGGCTGCCATCTTGCTGGCCCCAAAGCGTGCAGGGTTGAGACCCGAACCCCAACCCTAAACCCTAAACCGTAAACCCTAGGGGCCAAGGATTTGTAAGCAGGGAAAAACTCCCAACCTAACATCCCGAAATCCTAAAAACCCGAACCCCCACACCCTTAAGGTTTAGGGTTTAGGGTTAATTCCAGAAACCAAATAACTTTGAACAGTTTAGGGGTCTTGCTATTTGGGGTGAACCCGAATTCGAAACCTTAAGCTGGACTCTGAACCTGTAACCCTTAATTGACTCTAAGGGGTTTAGGATCCTGTTCGCTCTGGGTGGGTCGAAATGTTCGCAGCCGTTCTCAACTTTTGGCTTAGGTGTCCGCAATCTGCGAGCGCGTAGGAGTTTAGGGTTTGGGGAACTGTCCCTACACCCCGAACCTGAAAGGCTAGAACCTTGTACCATTGAAGGGTTCTAGGTTCAGGGCCTCAGGCCTGAACCCTAAACCCTAAACCACCTCCCTGGCATCATGGCTCTGACGTCAGCTATCTCGGCCCTCATCCTGATGTCGCACTGAATTCTGAATCCAGGCGCGCTGGCTACATGATCTGGCCTGTAGCATGTGGAAGCATACATGGGGATTTCCCAATTATTAGGGGTAGCTTTTTGGGCGGTCCCCATAGTAAGGATTATGGTGTTTTGGGGTGTCTATTGGGGTCTCCGCAGTTAAGGAAACTGCCATATATCTATATATACTTGTATATACGATGTGTATGAATATAGGTGTGTGTGTATATATATATATGTATCAGTATGTGTATATATAAGATTTGAGTTAGATAGGCATATTGCGAAGTACTATAAGGCCCCATTGGTAGTGATGTAGGGGCTCTGTAAGGAATATCTGAAAATGACATGGGGGCTGCTGTATTTGTTATTCAAGCACTATAAGGACCTCGTCCCTTCTGTTACTAGTAGCAGTAGCAGTCATCGTCGCCGCCGACTCCGGAGGAAGAGTAGTGGTAGTGGTGGTGGTAGTGGTAGTAGTGCTAGGGCTAGTGGTAGTAGTGGTGGTGGTGGTAGTAGTAGTAGTAGTAGCAGCAGGAGTAGTAGTAGTAGTAGTAGTAGTACTAGTAGTACTAGTAGTGGTAGTAGTAAACAGTGAGCTATTGCAGGAGTACTAGCAGCCGTCATTAGCTGAGATATTGCTCTCCATGCCATCTTTCGACGAACAAAGGGCGCCAAGTTATTGAAAATCCTAAATGTAAACCCAAATTCCGAGTCCCAGTAGAACCCTTTGTATACATACATCCATATAACCCCTTATAGCCTTAACCGCTCAAACCCCTGTCACGCGGCCTCGTGTTTGGGGAGCCCTCTCGTCTGAGTCGTTGCACTTCTTCCCCAACCCGTTGTTGCACTTCCTCCCCAACCCATACCCGCATGCTTGGGGGGGTTAGGGTTTAGAGTTTAGCGCTTAGGGTTTAGAGTTTAGGTTTCAGAGTTTACGGCTTAGGGTCTAGGGTTTAGGGTTTCAGTCTCCCAGCTGCACCACTATAGCTACGCCAAATAATTCTACCATTGTATGTTTGGGTTCTTGGACCCTGAGGGTTACTCCGGCCCCTGTATAGTCCGTCGAATCCCCTTTAAAAGGACCCTGTCTTCTAAACCCCAAACCCTAAATCCTGAAGGGTTTAAATCCTGGACCCTAAACCCTAAAGCCTGAACCCTAAACCAAATGAAAGCACATCCTGGACCACATAACAGCCGAGCAAAAGCCGCACTTCGCGCGGCGTAGGTTGGATGTCAATTTGGACGGAGATAGGCCAAGCTCCATTTTAGGGCAAACCCTAAACCCTAAAAGCATTTAGGGTCTAGGGCTTATAAGGTTTAGGAATTAGGGTTTGGGACTTGGGAAGTGTAGGCTTAAGGGTTTAAGCCTTCTAAGCGCCCACAACGACAGCTACTCCTGTTGGGGTTTAGGGTTCAGGGTTTAGGAAACCGTTCCTCAGGAGGTCTACTAAGAAACGTGGAGTATAGGGAGTAGATAAGCTGTGGGATAGAGAATTCATTTTTTTAAATGGTTGGCGCAAGTAATATTAGAACCCTAAACCATAAACCATGGAACCCTAAACCCCAAACCCTCAGAAGTACGTATACTATGCCCCGGAAAAAGATGCGATCTTGCTCTATGAGGACCATGGTAGCTGATCAGAAGTATTACTTTCTTTACCCAAAAGCTCAATGGTATAGAATTAATATAAGAACCACATAGGAAGGTCTCGGTAGGAAATGCCTGTGAACCCAAATGCCAACAGCTTAGTAATCCAAGCACTAGAACAATAAAAGGACCATATTTCAAGATCTTTTTGGGTGGTAGAATTAGGCTCCAATGACTAGCTACAACTACAATTGGGCGGCTTTTCGTATGGGGAAAAGGGACTAGGCTTCAAGATTTTTTGGGGGAACCAATCCTGATAATAGAGATACTCAATGCATTCCTATTCATTTCTGATTAATAGAGGTCCAAGAGCCCCAACGACGCAGGAACGCATTCCTATTCACTTTTTAATTGAGGTCCGAGAGCCCCAATCATTCCTTTAATCTGGCGCCCTCGATTCCTTATTCTGGGGGGGAGGGGGTCCCCCCCAAATAATCAAGTGCTCAGGTTAAGGTAAGGGCCCTAAAACCCTAAAACCTACATTGGCTATGGACCTCAAGGTATTGGGTTTAAGGATCGTGGCTTAGAGTTCAGAAGGTCTAGGGCTGTAGAATTCCCCGTGCGTCTTCGGCACGCTGCTGAAGCACACCCTAAGGCTTAAGCCCCCAACCCTGAATCCTAAACCCCAAGCCTTAAATCCTAAACCCCAAATCCTAAGCCTTAAACCCTAAACCCCAAAACCTAAAAGGGCTTGGTACCAACTTGGCACCCTAAAGCCTATATGCAACAAACATCTGGGAGGTTCATCCTGCAGGTTCAATCCCCAGAAAAACGGCCTTAAAATGGCCCCGGGTTGGGGTTTAGGGTTTAGGGTTTAGGGTTTAGGGTCCAGGGTTTAGGCTTCACTTTTGAAACCCTGCTGTACACTACGCCCTTGCCATCAATCCCCGTCCCCAAGATAACCCCAAATCATACCCAATTGGGGCTTGTCTAGGCCAAATATTGGGGGAGGGCCTGTAGGGGGTGTTTAGTACAGGGTTTCTGAACACTCGTTGTAAAGCTCTAAAGAAGGACCGGACCCCTGGCAGGGGTTTAGAGCTAAGGGTTTTAGGGTTTTAGGGCTTAGGATTCAGGGTTTCCTAAGCTTTGAACCCCGAAGACATCTCTTGTGACAACAGTTACACTCTCCAGCGCTGTGTTTTTGGTCTTAGGATAAAATCTGAAGCCTAGCATGAGCCTCAACCCTGAACCCTAAACAAGTTTAGGGGAGCCTCCTAGGATTTATTCGGTTTAGGGTTTAGGGCCTATAACTAATAAGTCAAGGACCCGGCCCTATCCGCACGTCCGAAAACTTTTTTCTTCGCCCTCACAGCTCTAAGCCAAAGGACCACAAGAGCCGATGGAATCTTCATGGCAAAGTTTCAGGGTGTTTCAGGGAATGGGGAGTATAGGGAATATGCTTGGCTTGTAGGGATAATATAGAACTTGATTTTTTTAGAGGGTTTATGGTCTAGAGCTTGCTTGAGGGTTTAGGGCTCAGCGTTCCTTGTGTTCCACAGTTGGGACCCTCTGAAACAAGCCAGAAAGACACACAAAATGACCTTCACCAGCATGGGAACACGAACTAGCCTCGAGAAATTCTAGGCTGCGCCCGTTTAGGGTTTACCTGTGGCTCCAATAACCTACAGTTTAGTAGTAGGTACCCCTTAATTAGTAGGTATAAGCCATAAAACTGTAGGTTATTGGGGTTACAGGTAGGGTTGAGGGGTAGCTGAATGCTTCGGCTTCCATCCGGCTCACCTCCACCTTAGGCGGAGCCACACGAAAAAACTCGACAGAGCTTGCCAACGGCGCCAGCAGGTATGTACATGGACTTTTAAAGGTATGGTAGTTTCCACAAGTGGGGGGACCCCAACGTAGACCCCCAAATACTATAACCCTTCTTACAGAGATCCCCCAGCAGTAAGTCCTAATTCTGGAAAACCCCAATCCCTAAACCCTATATATATATATGTGTATATATATATATATGTATCCCTACAGAAAGCATATATCCCTCATATAAGGGAGCAGCTAATTCTGGCTGTCCGGCCCTTTTGCAACCTACGTTGAGAAGGCATGGCTAGCTCCGTGTTGCTCCTCGCGTTTAGGGGTTTGGGGTTTGGGGTTTAGGCGCTTAGGCGTTTTTGCTGGTTAGGGTTTAGGGTTTCGGGTTTGGGTTGGGTACTGCTCACCCCCCTGTAACAGCCTATAACTGGTTTTGTCAATGTTAATTACGGGCTCTTTTCAGAGGGAGAATAGAAATATGACCTAACTGACCTAACTGTTACTGGGTTCGGGCAGGACCAAGGCTTTCGGTTTAGGGTTTGTGGTTCCAGGTCAAGGGTTTTTGGGGGATAGGGTTTAGGTTTTTGGGGGGATAGGGTATTGGGGGATTCGGTTTAGCGTTTGGGGCGCAATTTGGCCCATCTGCCACTACTGATGCTATTGCCGCGGCAGGTCATTATTATCATGCGAACCCTAAACCCTAAACCCAAGCTTAGAAGTAAAATGCTAAGCACTAAGATGCCAAGAGACTAGGCTTACCAGAGCGGGCGACTTTTTAGCGTTGAGGGGTCCCTTAATCTATCGCTGTTAGGGTCCTTAGGGGGGGATTCTACCTAAACCCTAAACCCTAAGCCCGAAACGAGTATTATAGCCCACGCTGGTAGGCCCAACTTCCCACACCTGGGCCCCAAATCCAAGATGCTGTACCCATGTGCGTACGTCCATATTAAGAAAAGAAGCCCCTTTAAACTACCGAAGGACTCTTCTGTCCAGCCTTAATTAATAGTGGTCCCCTGGTAAGGCTTAAAACAGTGCTCAACCCAAAATCCTAAAATCTGAACCCCTGAAACCGTTAAACCCCAAACCCTAATCGCTTAAACCTTCAAGCCCTTAACCCTCAAACACTAAACTCTCAAACCCCAAACCCAAAACCCTGAAACCCACAACCCTTAAGCGCTAAATCCTAAATCCTAAGCCCTAAACCCTAAACCCCTAAACCCTAAACCCTAAATCCTAAGCCCTAAACCCTAAACCCCTCAACCCTCCGAAGAGGGCACCGTTGAACTGCCGAGTCAGGCAGAGCCGAACCTAAGTTCTTCCGGGGTCTTCCGTTTGGGTTTTTTTTTGGGTTTAGGGGGGTTTAGGTGGTTTAGGGTTTAGGGGGTTTAGGGTTTAGGGTTGAGGGTTCCCTTTGGGTTTAAGTTTGGCGTGCAGGGCCCAGGGCTCAGAATGCAAGAGTTTAGGATTTGGGTTCAGGGTTTAAGGTTGAGTTTTTAGGGCTTCAGGCATATAGGGTGTTCAGTTGGGTTTCTGATATACACAGGGCAAGGGCTAATCACCCGGAGATGAAATGGAAACCAGTTTTGAGCAAGCTGATATTTTGTTTTGCTTTGCAGTGGCCTTCTGTCTCGGAAATTTGAACCCTAAACCCTAAACCCTAAACATGTAAAGTTTGGGGGTCTGGGAAGGGGTCTAGCGGCTCAGGGCTTTGGGTTGCAATCTTCAATGTGTAGGTTTGGGGTTCAAAGGTCTTAGGTTTTAGGGTTTAGGGTTGGGGTTTAAGGGTTTAAAGGTTTACGGTTTAGGGTTGGGGCTTATGTAACTGGGTTGGCCCCTAAAGCCCTTTGAAGAATATTAATATCTAGGGTCCCTTATTAAAGCCATTAGGGAAAATATTAAATATCCCAGGGGCCTACCCAGATAAGGGTTTCAATGTTTAGGGTTTGGGGTTTGGAGGTCCTAGGAGGTGAGGGCTGCAACGAGGCACTAGCTTTGGGGAAACGCTCAAGAGCTTATGAGGATATATGTGCTGCTGGGGGATAGCAGAAGTTACCATAGGGTATAGGGTATAGGTTTAGGAAGGGGTCATAAAGTTTTGACCGTATAAAGCCTAAAGCTTAAACCTTAACTTAAGCCGCTGGAGCTTAAGCCTTCCAAAAAGATGGTCTAACTTTAGATCATATCGAACGGATGGATGCCGCGCGCACCTCCTGAAGGGAAAGGCTGCGCTTACAACGGATCATCCGACCCTATGTTCTCATCAAACCCTAGCCCTGAACCCTAGATTCTATACATCGTGTACCTGCTAAGCTTAGGGTTCGAGACTCTAAGCCATGAATCCTCATCTGGAACCCCCAACCCCTGCACCAGCAAAAGGCTGAGCACCCCAAAAGAATTGACTGAGCAGTGCATCAGCCGTGCACTGCGCATGCACCATAGTCTAAACTCCTAGTACCCCCCTAATTAGCCCTATAATACTCCCCTATATAACCCCTTATTTAACCCGCATGTAAGGAGTTTTGACTATAGCTCACATATCCTAAACCCAAAAAGACGTAAACATCCCGGAACGACAGGCATCCTTTAGGAGACCCCCCACCCTGTAATAGTTGTGGAATAGGAATATTAGAGGACCCTAGTACAAACCTTATTCATGTAGACCCGTGATTAGTAAACCCTCTCCTTTTCAGGATCCCTATTATAACCCCTATTTAGGGGAAGGGGGGTGGCTATTTATCAGGGGTCTACATTATCCTTATAGCCACCATCGGGTGGGGGGTCCACCTCACTACTAAGCCATCCCTAACACTGGGCTGTAGACGCAGCTGCGGGCTCGAGGGTTTAGGGGGTTAGGGTTTAGGGCTTAACAGGGAGCATCCCAAAACAGAGTTGACTGAGGGATCAGGTGCATCGTGGTGAGCAGACTGAATCTTGCGCTTCCTCGGCGTCTCGGAAGAGGAATCCAGCACTGGAGCTGTCCCCCAGCTTCTTTCAACGCTGGACAGATGTGTTGCTTGATGAGACTGTTCACCCGAAACGCGGTAAGCGAGGGGCTGAATCTGATGTCAAAACTATTCGCTTCAGCGAGGGGAGCCCCTACTGGGAAAACGCCGACGATGTCCTGCGAAACATTAAATGCTTGCAGCAGCTCGGCCTGCGTAGCAAGACGCTCAGGTGGGACTGATTGACCTAGGGCGGCCTTCACATCATCCCAAATGAGAGCTCCGAGGTCTTGCTTCATACGCAACATCCCAAGTCCCCAACTGGGCCAAGAATAGCCCTCAACCGCACGAAGCCCTCACCCTGTGCCTTGCAAGCCTAGTCCCCCTTAGGTAGAAAATGAGATATATGCGGATCTTACTCTGATATTGGGCAACTCCAAAGTCCATCTACTTAAGGGGAACTATACGTCAACCGAAACCCCAAACCTAAATAAACCCCTAAACCCCAAACCCCAACCCCAAGCCCAAGCCCCTAAACCCTAAACCTGAAACGCTCAACCCTAAACCCCAAACCTGAATCCTAAACCCCAAAACCCTAAACCCCAAACCCCAAATCCCTAAACCCCAAACCTGAACCCGGAACTGTCTACAAGCACTGTGGCCCCCCACGCTACGTGCGGGAGGCCCTCATCTCCTTCAAGTCTATTGGGATTTAATAGGCACCCTTTAAAGGGATTATAGGGCTATAGGGGTTACATAGGGATACATAGGGCTTAGGGTTTAGGAGTCTAGGGTGCAGAGTTTGGAGTTTGGGGTTTGGAGTTTAGGAGTTAGGGGGAGTGTGGTGTTTCGGGTTGAGAGTTTAAGGTTTTGAGTCCGAGTTTTAGGGCTCAGGATCAACGGCAGAGAGCCGAACCCTTGCGCTCTAAGACCTGAACCCTAGACCCTAATTCAACTCTAAACCGCGTATGAGGTTTGAGGCTCTTGCCTGTCTAAGGGTGCCGGCCATTGGGGCTTGCTTCTTACTCCAATTACTAGGTTTAGGGTTCAGGGTTACCTGCTACCTACAATGTTATGGGCTATACCTAATACATACTGCTGGGGTACGTAACTACTACGAACTGTAGCTAAGTGGAATTACCGGTGAGGCTTCAGAATTTCCGACATGTCTTGACCATTTTGGAAAAATCGTGTGACCTTTTCTTGGGGAGGCGGGGCTTTGTGAATGGTCTGCGAAGCCCACACCCTAAACCCTCAGACCTCAAACGCTCAAACCCCGAATGCCGAAGCCCGTCAACCCTTAGAAACGCTTGCCCTCGAGCCCTAACCTGAACCCAGAAGTGTGTAGAATCTTGCCCTTTAGATCAGGACCCTCCTTATATCCTTGAATAGGGGTATATGGTCCCGAATAGTGGGTATTTAGGATATGAAGAGGGTAGCAGGAGTGCCTACAGCCAATTTTTCTGGTTCCTGGGTCATTAAACCCTTAACCCTAAGCCGTAAACCCTCAACCATAAACCCTAAGTTATATACCTACTTGGAGGTCCAGGGATGCCAAAGCCTACTGCAGAGGCCAAAATAATCACCAATATCCTTTGAGGTCGATTTGAGGTACCTGTAGCATATAGTCCCCCTTAAATAGATAGAATATGGCTTTGGATATATTATAATAAGAGCCCCATATGCCCCATATTCTATCTACTTAAGGGGGACTATAATCATGCAAGGAATCGAAGACAAGAATATGGGCAATCATTCCCTTCACTCCGAACCCTAATTCCTTAACCCTATACATCCACTATATGTAAAGTTTAGGGTTGAGGGTTAAAGGGTTTAGGGTATATATCCCCTACAACTCCCTAAGCCCTAGCCCTCAACCCTAAAACCTGAACCCTATACCCTGAACCCTAAACCCTGAACCCTAAACCCCTAAACTCCTAAACCCTAAACCCTATGTTATCCAGAGCCCACAACACGAGGCATCCTCCACGATGAGGTCCAAGGTTGTCTGAATCTCCAACATCCTCTGATCCATGACCTGGCATGCTTAGGGTTCTTACCTGTAACCCAAATAAGCTACAGCTTTATGGGTCATACCTACTAATTAAGGGGTACTTACTACTAAACTGTAGGGTTATTGGAGCCACAGGTAATGGGGGATTCGGATTACAAAA
>CAJNIZ010042940.1:11272-26356 GCA_905231905.1 Symbiodinium pilosum
GGGGGTTATAATCAGAACCCCCCATTAGGGTTGGGGTTTAGGGGATTTGGGTTTAGGGATTCGGATTTTGGTGTACCGGTGATGATGTTTTTCAGGATTTTGGTGGGTTTGGGTTAGGGTTTAGGGATTAGGGTTAAACCCTAAACCCTAAACCGTTTAGGGTCTTGGTGTATCGCTTCGGGATGAAGATTTGGGATTTTAGGTTTCAGGGATTTAGGTTCAGGGCCTACCTAGACCCTCCAATGTAGTACCTTTTTAGGAGTCCTAATAGGAGCCCTAACCAAAAAACCATACCAAACCCAGAGGGAACTACATTGGAGAAACCAGGTAAGGCCTCGCGTTTTTCGGAGTTAGAGCTGAGCTGTTGAAGGGTTTAGGGTTTAGGGTTTTAGGGTTTTAGGGTTTTAGGGTTTAGGGTTTTAGGGTTTAGGGTTTAGGTTTTAGGGTTTAGGGTTGAAAGTGACGTGGAACCTCAAATGCGTCCCCTTCAAAGGGCGGTATGCGGTATACACAATACTCCTCATAATGCCTCCTAATAATCCCTATATGATCCCTAGTGGTGATTGTTTCCATGTTTCTTTCCATCCCTTGAAGTCCTTAGGGGCTACAACTGTGAGTTAGAGCTCAAGAGTGTGAATCTTTGCAGGACCCTTCAAAGGTTTGATGCTAGTTTGGGATTAGAGTTTGCGGGTTTAGGAGTTGCGAGCATGGGGGGATTTGGGTCGGGTCCTGCCTCCACCCATTAACCGTCTATAATGGGGGTCATATTGAGGGCTCTATATATAATAGTATATAGTAATATTAGACATGTTATCCCACTGTTAATGCGTGGGGGAGACCCTAAACCCTAAAACTCTACAAGCCAACCCCCAAACCTTTCAATCAAAAAGCCCTCAAGGTCGTTCCCCAACAAGTCTGACACAGAGCCGAGATGTCACTTTGCACTAAGTTCAAAGGCCCAAACGATAGGGTTACAAATAGCAGATACTACCATTTGAGCCACTATCTTTTTATACCTAAAGCCCTTGCACTTGGGCACTTGCACCCTCAGGTTGTGTGCTAACTTCACGCTGCCTACGCCTCAGCCTCGGAAGCCCGCCTTGTGCCCAATTTTCGAAGAACTCCCTGAATCCTGAACTCGAAAACGCCAAAAGGTATAAACAATCTATGCCAGGACCCTCCCGTTACCCTTAAGTGGGGTCATATAGCCCTTTGTAGTGGGTACATCGGCATGAGTAGAGGGTAGGTGGAAGAGGCTCCAGGGTTTAGGGTTTCGGGGGTCTAGTTACTTTGGGCCTTAAAGTCTATGAACATGACCTAGTTTGGGACTCCCAGTATCAGTTGCTTTGGCCGTAAAGTCTATGAATATGACCTAGTTCGGGCCCTTTTGAACCACAGTCTAGACTCCCAATACCCCTCTTGATTGGCCGTATAGTAGTCCTCTATATCATCACTTATGTAACCCCTTTAAGGAGTTGAGACCCTAAACCCTATAAACCCCAAGCCCTAATCCCCTATATAAGCCATAGTCTAAACTCCTAGTATCCCCCTTAATATCCCCTATAGTAGTCCCCCATAGAATTCCCTACTTAACCCCTTTTAAGGAGTTTAGGTTATAGCTAAACCCTAAACCCCAAACCCTAACACCAAACCCTAAAGCTAATTTGAGCCCGAAAGAAACACAGGCTTTGCCTCCACTTTCCCTCGGAGCCGCTGGATCTCCCCCGACTCCTTCAACGGCTTTGGGGTTCAGTTTTTTGTGGTTTACCTGGACCCCAACAGTATGTAAAATAATGGCCTTTATGGCTATTACTTTGGGTTTAGGGCTATTATTTTACATACTTTTGGGGTTTAGGTAATGCTTGTTTAATTGTTTAGTGTTATTTTTGGTGGTTTAGGGTTGACTTTTTTGTGATGTGGTTTAGGGTTTAAAGTTTTTGTTGCTTGGGTTTGGGGCTGAGGCTTGTTGTTGGGTTTAGGGTTTATGTTTTTTGGGGGGTTAGGGCTCAGGGTTTAGGGTCATGCCCGCTCTGTGCTTGCGCGATTTGACAGGTTTTTGGTAGGTTCTTTCAGCTACGTAGGCTCGGTGGAAAGAATCCCCTTTGAAGCTTTCAGCCCAAGAAACCTGGAAGCCCTAGACCCTAAGGGTCCAAGTACCTAATAATCATATACTTATCCAAAACCTATACCAAAGTTACTACTACCCAAATCCCAAGTACCCAATTATTGGGTACATGGACCCTCTGGGAGATATTTGACCTGGTCGGCCTGGCAACCCCTACACCCGTCTCGAAAGTATAGTGGCTGAGAATCATAGCTGGGATTGTGAAGGAGCTCAGTTTTAGAATTGTTGAGTGGCATACCGCATAGGGAGGCCTCAGTTTCCAGGATACGCAATATGCTCTGTAATTGCACGGTGGTCAGAGAAATAAGCAAAGTATCGTCAGCATGCTCCAAAGCAAAGACTGGTTGTCCCGAGGACCAGGTGTTTCCGGGCACCCCGTGTTCCAGCCTAATGGTCCAAGGGATGTGAGCTATAGTCTAAACTCCCTAAATGTGGGTTCTATAGGGGATTATATATGTGAGTACTATAATAAAGGTGATTGAGGATACTAGGAGTTTAGGCTATAGCCCTAAGAGTCCAAGGACTCAAATAACAGGGTTTTAGGGCCCAGATACCATTAGGATTATAGTATTTGGGCCCTAAAACCCTGTTATTTGGGTTCTGTATACCCCTATATAATCCCCATATATCCCCCCAATAACCCCTTTAAAGGGACCCTATTATTTGGGTCCTTGGACTCTTAGGGATTTCCTCCGTCCACCCACCATAGCCGCTGCCTTGGCTGCGAAGCAACTATTCCAATCCACCATCCACGACTGCAACCATGTCTTCTCCTGCGGTCCTGCTTGCCCTAAACCCCTAAACCCTTAAACCTCTAAACCCTGAACCCTTAAACCCCTAAACCCCTAAACCCTTAAACCCTTAAACCCCTATACCCTAGCTGGCTTTGGCCAGCTGCCTTTGGGATCTGCTCTCCGTGCCTCTTCCTTTTCCGTGGTTTTGGCGGTTGCCGGCCGGTGCGGTGCGCGCCACATTCGTTTAGGGGTATAGGGGTTTTAGGGGTGGGTTTAGGGGTGTAGGATTTTAGGATTTCAGGGTTTTAGGGGTTTAGGGAGTTAGAGGTTTAGGGTTTTAGGGTGTAGGGGTTTAAACCCTAAACCCTAAACCCTGAACCCCCTAACCCCCTAACCCTAAACCCTAAAACCCCTAAACGGGGGTTTAAGGGTTGAGGGGTTTAGGCATTCCACCGGCTGCAGACCCTTGGAGGGAAAGCTCGAGGACCCTTGCGGTGTAGGGCTTACCTGTAACCCCAATGGGCTTTTTTTGGTGGGTAAACCTAACAAGATTATAGGGTTTAGGGTTTGGGTTTAGGGTTTAGGGTTTGGGGTTTAGGTGGTTGAACCTAGTAAGATAATATGCCTTATATGAAATACTATACCCCAAAAGGAGGATCGAATCTTACTCTATAATGGGTACCATCGTATCCCCAAATAAAATACTACTCAATTACCTACAGCTTTATGAGTTCCAATTACCTACAGCTTTATGGGTAGTCCTACCTACTAAGTAGGGGGCTACTTCTACTATGCTCTAGGTCTTTGGGATTGCAGATACCGTTTAGGTGCCCCACAAGAGATGACTATCATGGTTGGGGTTGGGTTCAGCCCGCATAAAACACAATTTAGCACTCTCAGGGTGTAGGGTAGGGTTTAGGGTGGGCATCTCATGTCCATCATGTTAAAAATGATCCTCGGAACTGCCTTCACATGCGATTCCACTACGTAGAACGCTCTGGCGCCGCCTCTTGTCGCACGGCCTAAGCCCTAAACCTCAAGCCCTCAACCCCGGACCTTCCGCCCTAAACCCCGAACCCTCATCAAAACCTAGCCCTAAACCTCAAACCCTGAATCCTGAACCCTACACCTAGTGCCCTGTGGCAGATGAGTGAGAGGGCTTGAGGCCGTGCAACTGTCGTGCACCGTAAGTTCTAGGGTACGAAGGTTCCTATTCCTGCAAGACTGGCAACCCCTAAAGGCCTAAACCCTAAACCCAAACCCTAGACCCTATATAACCCCATTGTTAGTTTCCATTTTCTTTTCCAGTATCCCTAGTAATAACCAACTAAACCCTGCCGAAGGGGATGGGCCTGGGCTATCACTACAGAGAGCTGCATGAGGACTACTGCGGCTTGATGTCTCATTTCCCTGTAAGCGCCACGGGCAATACAGGCACCAATCTGAGACTCAACAAACTGATAGGTTGAAGGTTAGGGGTTTAGGAGTTTAGAGTTTAGGATTTAGGGTTTAGGGTTCAGGGTTCCAGGGCTTCGGGCTTTGGGTTTGGAGCTAAAACTTACGGCTAACCCATCTATCCCCAACTCCTGCAAGCTAGCTCTGAACCCTTAAACTCGAAGCCCTTAACCCCAAAGCCTAAACCCTAAACCCTAAATTCGAAACCCTGAACCTTTAACTCTAAACTCTAAACCCCAAAAATCCTAAGCTGACGCCTGGCCCTGCAACCCCACCCGGCCCGCCTGGGACACTGAAGGGCTCCGAGTCTGCGCAAGTCAGGGCTTTGGCGGGTTTAGGGGTTTCAGGGCTTGGGGCTTAGGGTGCTCAGAGGTTTGGGGCTTAGGGATCTACGATCAAGATTTCAGGCCTTGCGTTTTAGAATCTGGGCTATCTTGTGGTGCATGTGGCTCTGGGGGGCTACCATAAAGCCCTATAGACGCGGTTTAGGGTTTACGGTTTAAGGTCTATGAGGAGTACATACACTGAGTTTTGTAAGTGGCTATACATTGAACCAATTTGGGGCCATCTCCTGGATAAGCCCACCGTTTAAGTTGAGGCCGTGTGATTACAATTTGTCCTGAGCTGAACCCTGAACCCTCAAACCTTAAGCCCTACTTGGACCCCATAAGTAGGTAAAATAATGACCTTTATGGCTATTATTATGGGTTTAGAGCTATTATTTTACATACTCTTGAGGTCTAGTTACATCATAAGCCATGAAACCCTGAAACCTGAAGTTTAGGGCCTTAAGGTTCCGCCGCAGTTCAGCCAAGGTCTAAGGCCGTCTGCAGGAGCGTTGACTGGGTTTGGGTTCAGGCTTGTCGTGGGTTTTCCCATTTACGGTTTAGCCTGAATCCTAAGACTTCAAAAGCCAAAGTGCTTTTGATAGTCCAAGGAGTGACTCTCGCGCTGGCTGGATTTAGGGTTTCTGGCATAGAGTCGGACATGTTGAGCTTAAGCTATATACCCTAAACCCTCAACCCTAAACCCTAAACCCTAAACCCTAAACCTTAAACCCTAAACCTTAATTAGGGTTTAAGGCTTGGCTGCGCATACTGCCTGCATATAATTTGTACCCCTCAATTCCCTGGCTGGAAAGCATCAATGCATTCCTGTACAGCTGCTATAAGATTGAAACCATGGGCGCCTAGTATGGGCCCTTCCCTGGGATCCTTATGTGCCTATTATATACCCTATATGTACCCTTAAAGGTCCCTAAAATCACCCTCAAAGGCCTAAGGGCCCATATTAGGAGCCCATACTTTTAACCTAAATCCCTGAGTCCTAGATCCTTAAAACCTCAACCCTGAATCCCTAAACCCTAAACCCTAAACCCCCCTAAACCCTAAATCCCTAAACCCCCCTAAACCCCAGGCCCATACTTCTAACCCTAGAGCTACAGCATCCCCCAGGGCTATTCCTATTATTGTGAGCTTCTGGGGGCTTCCACGGCCCATGCTGTTGCTCAGGGGTTACGTAGGGCTTTAGGGTTTTTAGGGTTTAGAGGAGTTTTAGGGTTTAGGGGTTTTAGGGTTTAGGGGTTCTTAGGGTTTAGGGTTCAGGGTTTTAGGGTTTGGGGTTTTGTGGCACGGGGTGCCACTGAGTAATTAGGAACCTGTGGGCCGTCATCTAGCCACCGCACCCTCAGATGGGCTGAAATTTGCCTGTAAGGAGCCATCACAAATGGGCCAGCAATCATGGGAATAGCTTAATCAATATCGAAGAACAGAAGCAAAAACGATCAAGAAAGGCAACACTCTACCATTTCAAGTACGATGTTGCCACCAGTAAACACCTCAACCTCTTAATTTCCAAAATGCATGGTATCCACACCCACAACCACACACCCTGAACCCGAATCTCTAGGCGGTGAACCACATGCCGCCAAATCGCAATCGCTGAACCCTGAGCAGAAAACAACTCTTAAATGATTCTTTTCCCAACGCTAATATCATACTGAGTAGGGACCGCTTTAATCACCATACATTCCTAGATCCCAGAAGGCTTCCGCATTTTAAGAAGCCGCACCCCAAAGCTTAAAACGCAAAAAGAATCTTTGCCTGTTATGCACGAAACTGGTACCAAATGACTCCTAAACCCTAAACCCTAAACCCCTAAACCCTAAACCCTAAAACCTAAACCCTAAATCTCATCCCAGTCATCCTGCCTGAACCGGGCTTGGCGGAACCTGGCGTTTCAGGCTTTGGTTTATGAGGCTCAACATCCTCCACTCAAGCATCAAAGCCGCTTATAGGGTTTTATGGGGTTTTATAGGGTTTTATAGGGTTTTTTAAGGTTTAGGGTTTAGGGTTTCGGGCTTAGGGTTTATTACCATTACTTAGGGTTTGGGGGGGGCCGGATTTTGATTTCGAAAGCTTGGAATTCTGAGATTCAGGAAATTTGGGAATCCTAAGTAATGGCAAGTTTATATGGGCTGGAGAGTTTAGGGTTTAGATATAGCCCTCTTCTAAACGGACACGGGTCTTTGTGTGGCACTTTTTTTTCGGGCTTTCATTCTAGTTTGCGGTTGTGGGGGCTAGGGCCTGGGGTGGAAGGAGTTTCGGGTTCAGGGTTCATGTGTAGGGAATTGAATCCAAAACCCCTAAACCCTTGACCCTAGGGAACCCCTTCTTCTTTTATGTAAACACACACACATGTAAAACAAAAGAATAGGCATTTAGGGTTTAGGGGCTTTCCTCACAGAATTCACAACATTAATCCGGACCCTACCATTTCTTGGAGTTAAGGGTTTAGGGTTCAGATTGCCCAACATGAGAATTTCTCAAGCCAGGGCTGCGCTTCGGGACCTTCCTGGGTCTATCATGGGGATAACTGGGGTTACTATATGCAACCCGCTTCATAACACCTATATAATCCCCCTTCATAACCCGATATAATCCCTTATAATTACAATCCTCCCTTTAAGGAGTTTGCTGAAATTGGTTATGGGGGCTATGAGTAGACTTACTGATATGTCCCAGTGACGCTCCGAGGAGGGATGTAGGAGGATTATGCCCTAAACCCTGAACCCTTAACCCTGAGCGCTGAACCCTACCACTATGGGCTATTAGACCTTTAGGGTACCTTAATCTACCCTTAATAGGGTCCTAATAGGGGATTGTAGGGTCTAATAGCCCATGGTGGTAAGCCCTGAACCCTAAGCGCTAAACCTTAAACACTAAACCCTCAGCGCTGAACCCTCAACCCAAAGCACTGTGGGGGGGCTACTGCCAGTAAAGGTTCAACAGGGCTAGGTCCAAGCAACTCTCGTACGAACCTTTGGATCAGCCCCGAGAACCTTGGGTTTAGGATTTCGGTATAGTTGAGGATTTGGGGGCTTAATTTTTAGGATTTGGGGATTACTTGGAGGGTCACGGGGACTTAGTAAGTAGGTCAATAACTCCGAAAACCCATATAGTAACCCTAGCTATCCCCGTTATCAACCTGCATGGTAAGTCCCCCTGATCCACCAAGTAGGGTTTAGGATCTGAGGCTTGGGGTTCAGGATTTGGGGTTTACGGAGTGGGCTTTGGGGTTTAGGGTCTAGGATGTAGAGTATAGGGTTGAAGCCCGATGATCCAAACTTGCTAGCCTTTCTACAACTCTTCACCCGACACCTCTCAAAAACCTGCTATTCATCGCGGGGCTTATAAAAGCCCGAACTGAACCCTACATCTTAAACCCTATGAACCCTCAGCCCTAAGCCCGTAAAACCCCCTAACCCTAAACCCTAAACCCTAATTCCCTAAAACCCTAAACCCTAAACCCTCAACATTAAAGCCCTAAAACCCTAAACCCTAAACCCTAACCCCTAAACCTTGTGGAGTAGACATCTGCAGACTCTCCCGTATCGCCCCGTAGGCTCCTTTAAGTCAACTCCTTTGGTAGGTCCTAATAGGGAATTTTAGGGTCTAATAGCCCATGGTGGTCCTATTCCCCCTTTATGTGCCCTTAAGGGTCCCTAGAATCCCCCTTGCTGCAGGGCGCATGGGCCCGTATTAAGGGCCAGTACTTCTAACCTTAAATAAACCCTATCCCTCTCCGCCAGGGCACAATGATTGTGGTTCCAGGAGGCTTCGTTCGCTCTTTTTGCAGCTTCTTCCCAAACCGAGTACGGTAGAAGGACCTGGGATATTGGGATTGGGGTTTACCCTAAACCCTAAACCAAGAACCCTTTTTGGCTTTGGGGCTGGAGGGTTTTAAGGTTTGGGGTTTTAGGGTTTAGAGCGTCGGGTTTGAAAGGTAGGGCCTAAACCCTAAACCCCACATCCGAAACCTTACGTATGCTGAAACTTAAGCCCTATAGATCTTAAGGCTTAGCGTTTAGCCATTTTTCATGAAACATGTCGAAGATCTTAGGGTTTAGGGTTAAATCCTGAAACCTAGACCCTAAACCATTTGTGCAGCTGTGCATTTTGAGCTGAAGCCGGCTCGGTTCAATGTCGCGCAGTTAAGAGCTCAGGGCTATGGGTTATGGGACCATACAATCATATACTACAACACCCTTACTCCCTTACTCCCCTCCCCTAGATAAACCCCAAACAAGGCCCAGACAGCCTCTAAAATATTGCTTTTCATGCTCCTAAACCCTATAAGCCCTAAACTAATGATGATAATAATAATACTAGTAATAGTACGAAGAATAATAATAGTAGTAGGGTTTAGGACCCTGAACCCTAGAATTCTAGCTTTCTGAATCAAAGTGTTGAATGCGGTCATGACTCCCTCTGCTCCTTTTACACCCTGGGGCTTTTCCAGACTTTTGTTAGAAAAGGACCCGTGCGAGGGCCAAGCTGAAGAATTCTTTTCCTAGACCCTCCTCCTACCCTCTATTAGGGCCTAAGAGGGACCATATATCCCCAATTAAGGGTACAAGGAGAGTCCTGGTTTAGGGTTTATGATTGGAGGTTTGAAGCTTAGGGCTTCTTCGGGAACTCTTAGACTTCCATTATAATATCCCCTATATAACTCAATGATAAAATAGCATCGCTGCCATGTATCTTAATGACCTAGAAGGTCCAACTACCTATACTAGCGGGGCCAGGTACCCCAATAATGGTGGGCTTAAGTTTGAAATACTATAATCTGAAATGCTTAGGGCACCTAAGACCGCAAATTGTGGGGTACCTGAAGCCCGAAACCCGAAACCCAAAACCGAACAAAACCCCTATGTTCAGGGTGTATGACTGCCCCCCTTCCCACCCCCGGCCAATAAAGCCTTCCTTGAAGTGCTCACCTCACCTTGAAAGTGTCATGGAGATGAGAATGTTTTTCTTTAAGTGGCTTTGGGGTTCAGGGCTTCGAGACTTAACAGTAGCACATTTCAGCCACTCGATCACCCCTGCCAAACCTACCCTAAGGGTCCAAGTGCCTAAGAATCATATACTTACCCAAAACCTGTACTATAATTACTATTATCAAAACCCTAAGTACCTAATTATTGGGTACATGGACCCTTAGGGCTACTTACAAAGCCCCAAGCACCCTTCAAGAGGGGCTCGGCCGACTCGGCACCGATGGATCCAAAGCAGCGGCTTGATGAAGGAATTTACGGCTACGGGCTAGCAAGTGGTCAAAACCACGGACTCAAGGTTTAGGATTTCGTGCTTAGGGTTTAGGATTCAGGGTTTAGGATTTCCTAGGGTTTAGGGTTTGAGGTTTAGGGCTGGGGGCTGAGGGTGTAGGGCTGAGGCCATAGGGCCCTGGAAACCTGTGACTGAAAACCCGAAGCACCACTCCCTCTCCCATCCTATACCCAAATCCCTGAGCGGGAAGTCCAGGCCCTGAACGCTAAGCCCTCAACCCTAAGCCCTAGACCCTCCTATGTAGTTCTTGTTGGGTCCTACACCTACCCTAAGGGTCCAAGGACCCAAATAATGGGCCCAAATACCATTAATATTATAGTATTTGGGCCCTAAAACCCTATTATTTGGGTCTTTGGACCTTTAAGGCTAGAATCCCTACCAAAAGTCCATGACAAACCCAGAAAGGAACCAAGAAGGAGCCTCTGGGACGACCGCATATAGTCCCCCCTAAAGTAGATAGAACGTGGGGGTATTTAGGGTCTAGGGTTAAGAGTTTAGGGTATAGTCCCCCCCTTAAGTAGATAGAAGATGTGAATATGAGGTATATGGGGATCTTATTAGAATATACCAAGAGCATATTCTATCTACTGAGAAGGGGAACTATATGCCCTAAACCCCCTAAGCCCTGGGCCCTTACACTCTGCGCCACTTTGGGGGGGTACCTAACGGACTTAGGGCTTAGAGGTTTAGGGCTTAAACGTTTAGGGTTTAGGGCTTAGGGTATCGGTCGTAATAACTTTACTATACTGCGCTATCTTTCATATGCAAAGGTAGGTATTCGAGAACACGGCAGGGCGGAAGGGTCTGTAAGCCACTCTGATCTCGCCACGCAAGATCAAGTCCACCAACAGTTTGGAAGAACAGCGCCAACAACCCAGCAAAGGTCGACCAACAGTTTCCCCGCAGGGTTGCGATCCTGCTGTGGACAGATGATGTGGACAGAAACTTCTCGCAAACAGTGTTTGCACCAGTCTTGGGCTTGCGCTGTTTTTGAGTTGTGCTGCCATTCGAACAGGCCGAGGATCTCGTGTGCAGACTCAGAAGAGTACACCGTGCTAAACCAAGGTAATTTAGCATAGCTTCAGTTCCCAATTTAAAGCCATTTTGGTACTATTCCCTATATGAACCACCATTTAGGGTGAGGTCGCTTTAAGTTGCTCAGTACACCCTAAACGCTAAACCTAAACCCTAAACCCCACAATTTTTACCAGATAATGATGTTGGTAATTACTGAGGAATCTGCACCCAAGGCCTCCCAAGGTTAAGGCACCTTTTTGGGGTCCTTATGATAAGGACTAGAGTCTTTTGGGATATATGTTGGGGTCCCCCTAGTTAGGGACTCTGCCAAATATTCTCGAACCCCCTAAACCCTAAACCCTAAACCCCTAAACCCTAAACCCTCAATCTGTCAACCGAGGTACTGGATGGTGTGAAGCGCCAACTTTTTGTAGTTGCCTCAGGATGTGAAGGTTTTTCCCAAGATACAGGGACTATATAGGGATAATGGAAAAATGGAAACTACTATTTTAGGGTTTAGGGTTTAGGGGTTTTCCCAAGAGTAGGGGTACATTTTCTGGGTGGGACCCATAATAAGGACTACAGTACTTTGGGGTTTATACTGGGGCCCCCCTCTCCAGGGAAACTACCATTTAGGGTTTTGGGGTGCAAGGGGGTTCGGGGTTTACGGGTTGGGGGGTTGGGGCTGGGGGACTTGGGATTTGGGGCCCCGGGGCTCAGGGTTTAGAGCCCTTGGGCTCAGAGTTTAGGGGCCTAAGTATGCAAAGAGATGAGGGGGGGTGGGGCATACTCTGGTATTGTTATGCGAATGAAAGGAACTGTTGAGCCTTCATCATTGCACATGTCTGATGGAACTAACTTCCCGTTTCATCCCCATAATCCAGGTTCCCCACCTTTATTCAAGAGCCCAGCGTTCAGGACAAGCTTTCCCGATAGTCTGTGGGGGGCCTCTAGATCCGCGCTCAAGAGGCAATCGCTATATTGACCGTGTTCGACCGTCCGTCAGATACCCTAACCTAACCCTAAACCCTAAACCCAAACCCTCTTGTCATAACCCTCATGCCCATTGGATCCTGATCAGAAGGTCTTTCTTTGGGTTACCAGTAGTTCTGCCTTGATTCAGGTTTCAGGTGATGGTTCAATGGCACTGTAATGCGCTTGAACGCCCAACATCTCAATACAAAAAACTAAAGGGTCCAGGTACCCAAATAACAGGGCTTCAAGTCGCAAATACTTTTTTCTGCATGGCTTTTGGTTCGTGAAAGCCTCATATGTGAGCGCCTGGAACCTTAAAAAAAACGGGCAACATCGTCCTCATGTAACTCGTAAGTGGCAACGTCCTGTAGATCTGGAAGATGTAAGAAGGGTGCTCACTCAGCAAGTGGTAAACCTGACCCTACCAACCCTAAACCCAATCAACTCCTAACCCTCTAAACCCTTAAATGCAGACCCATGATGAATAAACCCCCTCCTTTTACGGGCCCTAATATTAGGATCCCTATTAATCCCTATTAAGGGGGGGGAGGTTCACTAATCAGGGGTCTACATTAGGGTTTAGGGCTTCCTATCAAGCCTGAACACCGAGCCCTGTAAACTCCATATCCAGTAAACTGTAATGAGAACTCATATGCCCTGTAAGCCCTAAACGCTGTAAACTCTGAATCCTGTAAGCCCTATGGAGCATATAGTCCCCCTTAAGTAGATAGAATGTGGCTTTGGGTATGTTATATTAAGATCCCCATATACCCCATATTCTATGTACTCAAGAAGGACTATACATAAACCTTGAACCCCTCAACCTTATAGGCCCCGAGAGAGAGCCGCCGCGCAACCGGCAAGTTGGCGCGGTCGCGTGCTTCAATTGCCTGCTGTACCTTATCCAAATCGTCAAGGTGGCCTTGCTCGCCCGCACTGGCGTTGGCACGAAAACCATTCAATGCCATCATTGAGGAAAGTGCGAAATTGAGACCCGAAATTGAGCAAAGGGAGGCTCCCGGCAAATAATGCCGTTGTCGTCCAGGACACACGTTGCAGCCAGCCTGGTGCAAGAAGGAGGCTTTCCCCTCTGGGACCTGTTCTCTGGGTTGCTGTTAAGGAACTTAATTTAAGTTACTATATTGGGGAAACCCTAATATTTACTATATATACCCATTATGGTAACCCTAAACCCTAAACCCTAGACCCATTATGGTAACTTAATTTACGTTCCTTAACAGCAACCCAGGTTCTCTGGTTGGTCTGCAATATCCAGAAGTCGGCAGGGGAAGCTTGCAAGGTGACCCCTCACCCTCTATAGAGCCTAAGCACCTGCAAATGGGACCTACATCGGCCCCAACTAACTGTAGCCCCCTCAGACCCCCAATAGAAGCACTATCTTTCATAGTCCCCCCTGAAGATATACAATATCAAGCTGACAATAATTTCAAAGGGGATTAGGAGTTAACGGTACTCACAACACTTTGGAGTCTCACAAGCTCGTTTCGGCCACACATGGCCGGATCGATCGACTAGAACCAAGAACTTTACAGTTGCGGTTTCGGGCTTAGGGCTCAGGATATATTCCTAGGCAACCCCCAGATATGTCAGGACCCCCTGAGAAGGATACGTAGCAGGTACTTAGAGGGGATCCTAGAAGTTACTTACAGAATCTGTGCTACCTGGGGTTCCTTTCGGGATCTACCTGGTTAAGCCCTAACGCCTGAAACCATAAAACCCATTCCTAGAACCTAAAACCCTAAAACATTCAGACTGTGGCGCTTGGGGTACGTGGGACCTAGCAAGAGGTTGCACCAAACAGCTTCCTAACTTGCAAAGTTATAACCCTACACCCTAAGCCCTATAATTTGGGGCTGCAGGTCTATTCATGAACTATTTCTGCGATATCCCAAAAGCGTTTTGTCACTGGAAACTAAGTCCCCCTGACCCTCCAAGTGTTCAACCCTAGACCCCACCCTAAACCCTAAGCCCTGAAGCCTCAACCCTAAACCCTAAACCCTAAGCGGCTTAAGATTCAGGATGTGTAGGACTTAGGGTTTGGCGTTAAGGATTTAAGGATTGGAGGAAAGTACATTGAAACCTGAAACCCTAAACACCCAACCACGCAGTCCTAATTAAACCCTATAGCCCTAGATAGTAGTTTCCATTTTCTCTTCCATTATCCCTGTCTTACCCTACAACCCGAATATACTAGAAATCCCGACATAATCCCTATAGCTTCCATAACCCCATTATAGTAGTTTCCATTTTCTCTTCCATTACCCCTATATTACCCCTATCACCCCTAAGCCCTCGCCGCCGCGAGGCGTTTTTCTGTAAGCTGCTCCAGTAGCTGTCCACGGTGCCACTCCTCGCAGGGTGAATTTGGGGGGAGAGGGGTATTAATGGCGGGTTTAGGTGTTTCATGAGTTTTGGGTTTAGGGTTTCAAGGGTTTACCCTAAACCCTTAGACTCTAAGGGGTTTACGTTTGCGGTTTGAAGATTTTAGGGAGCCGGGATGGGCTTTTCGAGCTTCTACGCCTCTTCGTGTACCCTTATTCGGGTCTTGGTAAGGAGGTTTTAAGGTCTCCAAGCTCAAAAGGGTAGGCTAGACCCTAAACATTTAAACCATTAAACCCAAACCCCTAAACCCTAAACCCCTTAACCCTAAACCCCTTAATCCCTAAACCCTTGGGGGTTCTGGCTCAGGGAGGCTTAAGGGTGAGGGAATTCGTGGTTAGGGGGATTTGGGATTTAGATTTGTGGATGTCAGGGGGCTCGGACGGATTTGGGGGTTCAGATTATGGGGAGTTATGTTTTAGGGTAGGGTGTAGGGTTACCCTACTGAACCCTACAGAAGGGTTTAGGTTTTGAGGGCTTGTGAGCTTAAGCGAATTCGGGAGTTTGTTGGGAGCTTAGGTCCTAAAACTTATTAAGACCTAAACCCTACACCCTAAACCCAACCCTAATCCGTGTGCGGGATTAGAGTTTGACGTTGCGTTGAGTGGAGGTCACAGGCTTCTGTAGATTCAGGGCCCCACTTGAGGACCTTTCGGCAGTGCTGTGTGGGTTAGGGTGTTTGGGTTTAGGGTTTAGGGCGTCTCGCCGCGCGGCGGCCGGAGGTAGTATGTAGAAATGGCGCCCCGACACA
>CAJNIZ010042941.1:1733-12753 GCA_905231905.1 Symbiodinium pilosum
AAGGGCGCGACCCTGGCTTTGGTGGATGGGCTTCTGGGTGGGCCAGGCAGGCTGAGGGATTTAGGGATTTTAGGGATTTAGGGGTTTAGGGTTTAGGGTTTGGGGTTTAGGGATTTAGGGCTTGGGGTTTAGGGTTTAGGGGTTTAGGGTGTAGGGGTTTAAGGGTTAAAGGGTTTTAGGGGCTTAGGGTTTAAGGGGTTTTAGGTTTTTTTTTGTGGTTCAGGTTATATTGGGGTTATCTTGGGATAATGGAAAATAAAATGGAAACTACTATTTAGGGTTTAGGGTTTGGGGTTCAGGGTTTGGGGTTCAGGGGTTTAGGATTTGGGGTTCAAGGGTTTAAGGCGGTTTGGGGTTCAGGGGTTTAGGGTTTCGGGTTCAGGTTAGGGTGGTTGCCTTTCTTGCCCTGATGTAGGCACGAGGTACGCTTTTCTACATTCATAAGGTGCGACAATTACCCTCCTCAAGGACAATGGTCCTGTCAGACCTTCGGCGTACTTAAGCCCAGGACCCCAAGCCCTAAGCCCTAAACCTAAGGCATCGAACTCCAAACCCCAAAACCCTAAGCCCCAAACCCCAAACCCTAAACTTAAAACTCTAACCCTAAACCCAAAGCCTTAAACCCCAAAATCTTAAACCCCCAGAAGCCACCCAAATCCAGTATTCCCGATTGCCTTTTTTTTTACTGGCTTCTCCCGTTCAGCCGAGGCTGGCTCAAGACGAGGAGATCAAGGACCCCTCTCGTGTAGGGTATAGGATTTGGGGTTTAGGGTGTAGGGGTTTAAGGGTTTTAGGGGTTTAAGGCTTTAAGGTTTTTAGGGGTTTAGGCAATTAAGGGTTTAAGGGGTTTAGGGGTTTAGGCAATTCGGGGTTCAAGGTTTCTAGGGGTTTAGGCAGTTAAGGGTTTAAGGGTTTTGGGGGTTTAGGGTTTAAGGGTTTAAGGGTTTAGGGTTTGGGGTTCAGGGTGTAGGGTTTAGGGTTTTTGGGTTTAAGGTCTTGTGTAGGGTTTAGGGGTTTAGGCTTTAGAGCTTATTGGGTTTAGGGCCGGCAGGGTTTATAGGCTGTAGGGCTTTCGGGGCTGGGGGTTGTAGGGTTTCGGGTCGAAACTGCGCGTCTCGCATTGCACTGCTTGTTCTGGTTCGTGCTTTTGAAGCTCCTAGTATCCCTTTTTTAGTCCCTTGCATAACCCCCTTTAAGGAGTTTAGACACCAAACCCTAAAACCCTAAGCCTTGAACTCCTAAACCCTATGTAACTCCAATATACCATAGTAGTTTCCATTTTCTTTTATGTACAAGGATTGAAAGTATATAGAGGTTATACAGGCTGCAGGAATATCGCCTCAACAGAAGAAAATCATGTGGCCAATGAAAATGAGGTTATAGAAATTCTAATATCACGGGATTTTGGTAGCCCGCAACCCTTGTACCCACCCCCAATACAATTGGATTTTGGCCCGAAACCCTGAACCGAATTCTGAACCCTGGCATCTCATTCTTGAGTGCGAACTTGAGCAGCCCCACACGACAGCTTCAGCTGATGACCTGCAGGCAGTGGCTTCAGGATTGAAGGGTTTAGGGTGTAGGGTTGAGTTTAGCATTCGGTTGAGGGTTGAGGATGCAGAGAGGGATGCCTAATCCTTTCAGATAATTTGCCTTAAGCTTAAAAACTTTAGGGTATGGGTGTTGTAAGAGGGGTCATTTTCAGGATAGTTATAGTTATATGCGCTTAAGTTAGGTGATGCATAAGCCCACGTCTATTCACCGATGGAGCTGAAGTTAAACTTATTCATTTGTTTTGGGTTTAGGGTTCAGGGCCATACCCAGAGCAAATTCAACATCCCACATTTTCAGGCCTGAGTTCTGAATCAGCGTACTGTAGATGTCTGAGTGATCAACAAAATTTGGGCTTCGTACTTGCGATTTGAATATCTCACCGTTTGCTCCAAAGCTCCAATAAATTTGGAGCTTGCATCTTGCAAGCCCCTGTACAAACCACTTTCCATTGGATTTTGCATGTCCTTGTCCGTTTGATTCCCTCAAACTTTACGTCCTTAACCCATTCCCCAAGCCTCGAACCCAAAAATCCTTTAACCATATAATGAACCCTAGACCCTTTTCTGCTTCAGTAGGCCCCAACAGTCCCTAAACCCTAAACCGCATGGCTCGTCGCGAGAGGAGCTGCAGGCTCAAGTGGAGAACCTTCTGCTGCAGAAGTCGGTGGCCGGGCATGTTGCGGAGGCGAGGTTTCGGGTTTAGGGTTTTGGGTGTGAGACTTTGGGTTAAGGTTGTGGGATTTAGGGTTTGTGGGTGTGGGGCGCAGGGTATAGGGTTCAGGGTTTAGGGGACCTAGTAGCTGGGTAGGTAGGTACGCTTTACACATCTTAGTTTTTTTAAATTACCTTAAATATTGAATCAAAAGCCCTAAGCCTTAAAGCCTAATTGCCCGCTGGATGACGTTAGCAAATTCTTCGTAGAGTCCAGGATAATGATGGAGAATCATGTGGAAAAAAGTGGGAAATCACAAGGAAACTGGGTCTATGTAGGGTCAGGGTTTCGGCATACGGCCCGTATAACACACCCAAAACCCAAAACCTTAAGACCATGCTAAAACACAATTGCCCAGACCCCTGGGAGGATCTAAAAATTAGATCCCCTATATAGACCCATAATAACCCCTATATAATCCTTATATAATGTCCCATATGATTCTAGCGGATCTAGTTTTCTGGGTTGCTGTTAAAGAACTTAAATTAAGTTACCACAATGGGTATATATATATATATAGTAAATTATATGGTTTCCCCAATATAGTAACTTAAATTAAGTTCCCTAACAGCAACCCAGTTTTTAGATCCCTGTGGGGGTCTGGGTGTGGGGGTGGGTGTTGAAGGGCCCATCTGCCTCTTGCATCTGAGTATCGACTGCTGGTGCATGTTCCCCCTCCTTGTTGGCGAAGGGTTTAGGGTGTAGGGTTTAGGGTGTAGGGTTTAGGGTTTAGGGTTTAGGATTTAGGGTTTAGGATCTAGGGTTTAGGGTTTAGGGTGTAGAACTGTTGATACCGAAAAGGCTGCATGACCTTACGGTACTAAAGCTCCCACCTTTCCTGAAGTCCTAGGGCCTTTAGACCCATGCAGGATTGTATGCATCCACCTTAACGCCCGAAACCCTAAACCCCAATCTGTACATCCCAAACACTATATCGACCTATAACCCCTTCAAAGGGATTTAGGATTTCAGTATCACCCACAAAGATCCTACGTAAGGACCAGGGGTTCCTTGCTAAGGACATCACATCTATGTCTATGTACAGCTGTTACCCAGATCCCGTAAAGGATCCAAAAAATGGAACCCCCGGATAATCCCCTAGTTTTCCAATGTAGTAATGGGTTCATATTGGGGGGGTTCCATTTTTTGGATCCTAAGCCCTAAACCCTAGTCCCTAAACCCTATATACCCCTATATAACCCCTATAAACCCCATATTAAGGGGTTCCATTTTTTGGGATCCTTTAGGGGGTCTCTGTAGTTGGTGGCACAGGACCCTCGTCACAGCATCTTCGGTTTGACCTGCCTACAACCCCTAAATGCCAAACCAAATAATCAAACCTTCGGAACGCCTAAAGAGCTCCTCAATACAAATGATCATGGCATTCAATCACCAAGTGATAATGTAGGTTATCATCATGGGTATGTGCTTAGACCTTAAGCCCTAAACACTACTCCCTAAAAGCCCTAAAACCTTGAAACCTAAACCCGACGCCCCCAACCCTTAAAACCCCTAACCCCTAAACCCTGAATAGTTTCCATTTTATTCTCCATTATCCCAAGATAACCCTAATATAACCTGAACCCCAAAACCCTAAACCCTAAACCTTTAGGGTGGGATGTCAAGGTAGAGTCTCTACCTTCCCAGACCCCCCTAAAAGGATCCAAACCATGGAAGCCCCCTCAATATGGGGGTTTCCCAAAATTAGGGGTACCATTTTGGGGGCCCTTATAATAAGGATTATACTACTTTGGGGTCTATATTGGGATCCCCTTATTTTGGGAAACTACCATATGAACCCATTACTACATTGGGGAAACTAGGGGATTATTAGGGGGGTTCCATTTTTTGGATCCCTAAACCCTAAACTCTAATTCCTAAACCCTAAATACCCCTATATAACCCCTATAAACCCCTTTTGAGGGGTACCATTGTTGGGATCCTTTAGGGGGTCTGGGTTCCGTGAGAGGCAGCGATCGTTGTCGACCCCGACCAGAAGGCCCAGTCTCAGCCTGGAGTGTTTAGGGGTTCAGGGCTTAGGGTTTAGGGTCCAGGGGAGGGTGGAGGAAATCTTGGAGCCCTGAACTTTGAACCCTAAATCCTAAAGGGTATTGTCATGGTTGGGCTATACGGTATATAGGGTTGTGTAAGAATTCCTGCATTTAAGGTACATAGGGTGGTGCAAGAAGTCCTCCAGCCTGGAATCTTTTTTACGTTGGCTTGATGTGTTTTTGGAGTCTTTGGGCTTGAGGGATGTATTCAGTTCAGGGCTTGGGGTCAATGGGTTACCAGGGTTACAGAAGGATCCGGTCTACTAGGGTTGCTGGACTTGTTAGGGTTTAGGGTTGATTACTCCGGCTTCCGAGAGAGCCCAGTACTATTCAAGAAAGAATATTCCCCCGTAGGGATTCAGGGATTCAGGGTTTAGGGAGATTCTTCCTTCATTGTTTGCGACAGAAAGCAAATATCAGGTACCCTAAAGCCTGAACCTCATGTGTGCTTTGCGGGGCTGTAAGGGGTCTTCGTAGAAGTTCATGATGGTTAGGACTCAGGGTTCAGGCGTTCATGCTAGTTTCGTATTGGCTTCAGACAGGGCCTAGGTAATGTAGACCCATGATTGATAACCCCACCTCCCCTTACTAGGGGATATAATAGGGATAATAGGGATCCTAATATCTAGGCCCTTAAAAAGGAGGGGGTTTCTTAATCAGGGGTCTACATACATTATTAGAGCTCATAGGTGCTTCTTGAAGGGGGCTTATAGAATGGGTTAGGGGGCATTTCTCAAGAAAACAAGGATGCCCAAGCCCTTGACCCCTCACACCCTCATATGAGCTACGGTTAATATTAGCCTTATTAAGGGGCCGTTTACAGTGGACATAGGGGTCTCTCTTGTAGTTTAGTATAGTCCCAAATATAGTCCCTAATAAGGAACCCATGTCCAATAAATTGGGGAAGAAATATTGGCTGTAGCTCATATAGGGATAGGGTCATTTTCTGGAGAGTAGCTCCAGAATAGTTTTGGCAAGTGTGTACAGCTTCATTGTTAAATAAGTTGTGCATTGACCCGTGAGGAGACCATAGCTAATATACCGTAGTATACTAGAATCCCATAATATGCTAGAATATACCTTAATGTACCAAGAATATACCATGATATCCCAAAAATATATCATGATATACCAATAATATACCATAATATACAATCATATACCCTGCTTGACGTTTCTGCTCCAACTCGTAGGTCCTCGCTTGGGAGAGTCGTAGGGGATTTTCTGGGATAAGATGGTCAGCGGAACACCCGCATTGATGATTTGGTGGGCGTTTTAAAAGAAACCCCCCACATCAAAGACTACAACACTTTGCGGGTCGTCAGAACCCTAAGTCCCAACTCGACAGATCTTCGCCCAAGGCCCCTAATCCCTTAACCCTACTTGGAGGGTCAGGGGGACTTAGTAAGTGTACGTATAACCCCTATAAACCATATAAGAACCCAGCTATCCTCATTATTACCCTACTTACTAAGGCCCCCTGACCCTCCGAGTAGTCCTCAACTGCGCGAGGCCCGGGGCGCCAATTGCACCCTAAAAGACCCTAAGCCCAATAACTACCCTGAGCCCTAACAATCCTTCAAAGCCCCGAGAACCCTCCAACCCTAAGCCTGGAGAATCCCTCTAAATCCTAAACCCTGCGCCTGTGAAGAGGATTTCGAGGCCTCGTACCATGTGCAAGTCTCACCGGATGATGATGTCGGCAAGGCTACAGCCTCAGGGCCTGTGAACATGTATACATATGTACACACATATTAATATATATATTTTTTTTCTATATAGGTACATCTGGGGTTTAGGGTTTAGGGGTTTAGGGTTTAGGGGTTTAGGGTTTAGGGGTTTAGGTGTATACATTAGGGAGTATACAGGGACAATGGAGAAGAACGTGCAAACTACCATATAGGTTTTAGGGCTTAGAGCTTGATTGTAGGCTTTTAGGAACATCCGTGGATCCCTTGAAAGGGGTTATTGCGTGGATGTATAGAGGGTTACATGTGAGACATATAGACACAAAGAGGGTTTAGGGTTGAAGGTTCAGGAAGGGGGAAATCTTGCACCCCCCTGAACAGTACCCTCTGAAGGTTTTGGGGTTTCCGTGCTTAGGGATTCAGAGGTTTAGGGTTCGGGACGAAGGGTTTTACAAGCTGGGATAGTATGCATGCAGTAGCTTAAGCTCCTAAACCTTTATATATCCTTAAGCCCTGTGATTCAGGCCTCTACATTAAGGTTTTGGGGGGTTTGGGTTTGGGGTTCAAGGGTTCTGGGTTGAGCGCAGTTTGTGGTTGGGGTGTCTGCGGCTTAGGGGTTCAGGGTTGTTGGGTAGGTTAGGGGTTTTAGGGTTTAGGGAAGTTTTGGGCGTAGTGTTCGTGGTGGACTAAATTGTTCTAATGGTAACTTAGGTGGAGAGGCTCCACACATATCGCCAAGACAGTACACGTAGTCACTCCCATGCTTCCCTTTTTTCAATTCCGGCCAGGTTTCTGTTGTATAGAACCTAGAAGCATATCAGAAGCGGCATCGGGTTTAGATGCCCATGATGTGTGGTTTCTAGCTTCAAAAAAGGGGTTTAGGGTTTTTGGGTCCTTCTTACATAGCTGTTCTCATGCCTCTTCAACAAAACCCCAAGCTTCTGCCATCTCTGAGAACTCCCAGAAGTTTCCCTAGCATATTGGGGTTATATAGGGGTAATGGGAAAGAAAATGGAAACCACTATATAGTATATTGGGGTTATATAGATAATGGAAAAAAGCGTTGCCCAATTCTCCCAAAGTCTCATGATGTCGAACCCTTCTCGGGTTAATGTGCTGACGACTGTCAGGAGAACATGGAAGAAGCCTATGGATTATTGATAAGGCCCTTACGGATGCTTTTAGCAAACCAATTAATACCACAGTCCTTCTGAGAAGGGCTTGAGCGAATAGGCCTCAGTTTTCAAAAGCCTGGAGAGCCTCAGAGCCTACAGGGTTCTTGTGGTGGCCTACAGTCGTGTGAAATCACACTAAACCCGAAGCCATCCCCCAGACATTAGAATCCTTCACCTTATACCCTAAATCAGAAGCCCTGACTCCTGAAATCTAAACTTTAAAC
This sequence comes from Symbiodinium pilosum, assembly GCA_905231905.1. Taxonomy (NCBI): domain Eukaryota; class Dinophyceae; order Suessiales; family Symbiodiniaceae; genus Symbiodinium; species Symbiodinium pilosum. The sequence goes on from CAJNIZ010042941.1 coordinate 9,137, forward strand.
CCTAAACCCTGAACCTTAAACCCTAAATCCTAAACCCTAAAACCCTCAACCCTCATCCCGGATCCTAAATCCACAGCCTAAACCTAAAACCAGAAGCCTGAGCTTGCCTTATGTAGGCCATGATCTAAACTCTTTAGAGGGGGTTATATAGGGGACTCCTATAGAAGTTATTCACGGGGATGTTCGGAGTTTACACTACACCTCATACGCGCCGTGATCTAGGGTCTCCATACAATGGGGGGCGCAATGTAGATCTCCAAGCCCTAAAGGGTCTAGGGTCTAGGGTTTAGAGTTTAGGGTTCAGGGTTTAGGCTCCCAAAAGGGGACCCACAAGTTCGGAAACCCTTAACCGTAAACCTTGAACCCTAAACTGTACCCTCAACCGTAAACTATAAACTATATCCTACGCCCTTAGCCGGAAGCCGCAACTACACCCTCGTCCCTGAATCCTGACCTAAAACCTGAGCCCCCCCATAAATCATTAACTATCAGCTACATCCTCCACCCTAAGCCCTCTACCCTAAACCCTAAACCCGAACTCCCTTCTGGCAGGCTGATATCAAGCCCCGCAGAGTTTCGATCACGGAGGCCACAGACAACCACAAGATCCATGCAGCACGCCCAGAAAATGGCTTGTGGCTAAGGGTTTGGGGTTGAGGGTTTAGGGTTTAGGGGTTTAGGGTTTAGGGCGGATTGCTCAAAGCCCACACTATTCTCACAGCAGTCACATGGGGCTTTCCACAAGTTCGGGGCCCGTTTTGGGGTTTTGGGACCCCTTTTTTATTGGAGCGTCCTATGTATCCCTACATGTATCCTTTTATGTATCCCTACAGGTATCTCCATGTATCATCGGAAGACCCTATGTAGACACACATGTTTACCCTTATCCATCGCCAATGTATCCCTGATATAAGTTCCAGGACCCTTTCAGAGGATTTCTTCGCGTACGCTAAGCCCTAGATCTTTTGCCCTGAAACCCTGACCGCCTAAACTTTAGATCCAGAGAGTATGTTCGCAGTGGCGTCGACCTCATTGTCATTGGGGGGCGATCTTCGCTCTTGAAGCCAAGAGGATGCCAGAGAGCTTGCAAGGCTTTTTGCGGCCCTGAATGAAAGAATGGAGTCCAACTCCGGTCGGGTCACTGCTGTGCTACAGGATTTGCAGTTCGCGGCTGAATCTTCCGGCGCTCCTAGTTCAGGAGGCATGAGATTGCCATCCTTCTGTTTTCATTCTTTCTAGCGGGTCCGGAAAGTCATCCTTGATGAGGCGGTGGCAACGTGAGATGCCTGGAAGAGGGCTATTGGAGATTGATTTCGGGTTGCCCGATTCGTGGTATTGTTGGGATTTGGGAGTACCACAAGCTCGTGACTGGATTGCCAATGTCGGCTGGTCAGACCCCTGGTGCTGTCCTTACCGCTTGGCTTGATTATGTGTCAGAAGCTTGTAATGCCCTAGGCATTGACCAGCGACATTTAGTTGTCTTGGTGTGGGATTCTTCAGCTTTCCGTTCCCATCCACTTTTAGCGAGAGTATGCCTTGCAATTCAAACTCTACAGCCAGTCAACAACAGCGTGTACATTTTTCTGAAGTTTGGAGCTGGACGCAAATTGGAGTTTTTGGTTTGGGACACGGCTCCATGTAGGAGGGTGAACATTTTTGGTAACAGGCTAGGCTCCAGAAGCAGAAGGGTTGTGGTTGTCGGCAAAGCGCTTGATTTTTCAAGTGGTGGCCAGGCAACCTCTGCTCGCGTCCAAAGTAAGGCTTTGAAGCAGCTTGCTCAAATCCCTACCAAGTATGGTGCAGCAAACATCCCTGGAAAGCCAAATCGGTTATCTTTCATTCTACAATTATCCTGGTGCTTCTACATGGCCTAGATTTGTGCTCGCTGGTATTTTTGCATTCTTGGAAGATCCCTCTCAATTAAGCACTCATATTAGTCCTCTCCCCGGGCTACAAAGACCGTGTTACATTCACGAAGTCCAAATCCAGAGGACACCACGTTAGATATTGGTTCGAATTCGTCTCCCAGGAAGCCGCTAGGTTCCTGAACCACTACCTGGACTACCACGCCACACCTGGCAGAAGAGATTTTTTTGGGATAAAACAGTTCCTACAGAAAGACCCAAAGTTTGGTGAGTACCTGGCAACTGCGCCTACGCGCGGAGCGCAATATTTTCCAATGTACAGCAAAACAGTCGGAAACGCATGGCAGTCCTAAAAACTTTACATCCTAAAAAACCCTAACCTCTAGGCCCTAACCCCTAGACCCTGGGCTTTAAACCTTACAACGGCGTAAGGTGGCTTTCTATGAGTTCGACCAATCCATGTGGGATGCCGGTCTACTCCTGTGCTTCTCAGCATGCGGTTAAGGTTTAGGGTTTGGGGTGCGGGGTGCGGGGTTCGGGGGTTATAGATGTGGATAAAGAGGGAGACACAGGGTTATAAAAGGGCATACGGGCATATTAGGAGGGTATCCTACCAGTAAGTCTTTACGCCTTATTTGTAGACCAACTTAGTGCGTATTTTCTGGGGCACTCATCATCTGTTTGGTGTCATTCAGCATCTAAAATACGCGGTCATTCATCAGCTATGTTGGGCTTACTTATCCTCTACTTTGGGAGTTGTTGCTCATCATCTAGTTTAGGGTTGCTCATCTTTCCTACAACCTAAACCCCAAACCCCAAATCGTAAACCCTAAACGAGGGCCAGGCCTCAAGCCTAAAACTTCGAGCTGAAAGCATCACGCGTAAATGCACCCCTGAGCTTCAATGGGGTTTAGACTTTAGGTGGTTAGGGTTTAGGGTTTTAGGGGTGTACGGTTGAGGGTTTATAGTTGAAGGGTTTAGGTTGCAGGGGTTTAAGGCCTAGAGTTTAGGGGATTAGGGCCGAGGGTTTAGGGGTTTAGAGGTAATACCCTCCCCTAAACTTTCACCCCAATGTTCAATATTCCTATTGTGGTATATAATACATAGGGAATGTGTAATGATAGGGGTGGGGCTTTGGTATTTGGAGGAGGGGACTACTTCAAGGTTCACAGGAAGTTTTCATCGGGGTTGAAAGCAGGACAGCCTTTGATATAAGTTCAGGTGGGAAATTCAAAGCCTTACGTAGAATCACCCATGGACTTGTAAATAGCAAGAAAACGGTAAACCCTGAACCCTGACATAAAGCTGGGCTAAAACAAGCTGTGCATCCCAAATCCAGAAAATCCAGAAACCCTAAACCTTAAATGCTAAAAGCCCAAGCCCTGAGACCCCGAGGCCTTAAACCCCATATACCAGATGTAGCCCCTATATACCATTATAATCACCCTTTTAAAGGTACCCATGGATAGCCCGAAAACCCTAAACCCCAAACCCTGAACCCTGCGCAGAGCGCTTCTTGAAGCGACGTGGGAGAGGAGAAGAGAAGGCAATATAACCCCAATATATAGTAGTTTCCATTTTCTTTTTCCATTATCCCTATACAACCTCTATTATACTCTACACCCTAAACCCTATATAACCCTAGATAACAAGGAAAGGTAAGGCCGGCACCGTCGGAACAGAGCGAATAGTGGCCGTTCATGCGTAAGGAACACTGAAGACTGCGCTGCAAGGAACCCTAAACCCTAAACC
>CAJNIZ010042941.1:12853-25491 GCA_905231905.1 Symbiodinium pilosum
GGGTTTAGGGTATAATATAGAGGTTATTATAGGGATAATGGAAAAGAAAATGGAAACTCTTGCGAAAGCCTTCATTGTTGTCATTCTTAGCCTCGCAGCTGGCTATGGCTTCGCGGCTTGATCAGGTTAAGTATCTAGGATCGCAGGTCTCTTGGCACAAGCCCTTCGAAACCGCTTCTTTCCGCAGTGGAAACCTCATGTAAAAATCTCAGGTTGGTGTGGAATAGCTCTTGCTCCCTTAGTAAGAAAGCCAAGTTGCGTATCTCTCAGTCGACCTTCCGATTGATGCTCATTTACGGACTGGATGCCTTCAATTTGACCACTCCGCAGCTAAGTAGAATTGGTGCATATTATCAGAAATTTCTCTGAAGGTACTGCAGTGCTTACAGGGATAGAGTACAAGCACAAGGCCGTAGACGGGGCATGCAATTTTTTATACTGGATAGAGGTATTCTCCAATATGTTGTACCCTGAAGTATGGCATGACCGCTGGGTTACCCAGCCTAATTACTTTGGACCTCAACTTAACCACAGTGCGCGCATGACCCAGCAAAAAACCCTAAACCCTAACTCTTAATCCGCGCGTGGCGAGGTTTCCACCACACGGGCTGGTTGGACAAGTTCTTGCTATCCGTCGGCGTGGTTGTGAACCTGGTAGCTTGGTTCATAGGTTTAGGGTTTAGGGTTTAGGAAAAAGGGGTTTAGGATTCGGGGTTATGGGTTCTGGGGTTTGGGTTGAGGGTTTAGAGGGAAGTCTGTTGAAGGGTTTGTGTTGGTATAGCCATGTCTATCTGTATGTATGTATGTATGTATGTATGTATGTATGTATGTATATATATATATGTATGTATATATGGGAACCTATGTGTGGGTATGAAGATGTTGGATTTGAGATTCAGGGCTCAGTGTTTAGGGTTTAAGGATACATTGGGCAGACGGGTTTATGGAATATGCCTTCGCTTTACGGGGAAATCATATGAAAGCTACAGGGCTTTCTAGGGTCGTACTGGGTCCAGGAGTCCAGGCGTAATGGATAATTAACGGGAGAGACTCACAACTAGAGGGAGTTTGATATGGTTCAGGCTTTCGGGGTCGGAGTCTAGGGTTTCAGGTTTCGGGGTCAGGTTTTAGGGTTTTGGCCGCGGATTTAGGGTTCAGAGTTTCGGATGGGTTGTAGGTTAGGACGCCTTCAGTGACTCCTGTCGGCGCGCATGTAGTCTTGTTGAAGATAGATTTCAATGTGCACTCACCTGGGGTTTCAGTGCAGTCACAATATGGAACACACGTTGTGCGGATGGAGCGCAGAACCTCTGAGATGCGTAGTTTTTTTTTTTGGGCAGGGTTTTGGTTTCGCAGTAGGATGGAAACGATTTCGCTTCTCCTGTTCTTCAGAGGAACAGGTTGCTTACAGGAAAAAATGTACTGGTAACCGCCAACCGCAGTAGGTAGATATCCTGTGCCTACTTGGAAGAACAAGATGACTGAGGTATAAACCCAACAGTTCTGGTGAATGGCAAATATTCCCTACTATAGCCCCAATATATACCCTGTTGTAAAGTAGTAGTTTCCCTAAACCCTAAACCCTAAGCCCTAATCCCTACATAACCCCAACCTTTTGGAATAACCAGTTCTGACAACTGTAGACAGCCAAGAACGTACATTCTGCAACCAACATACGTTCGAGATCGTTGTGGTAGCCCTATACTCAGCTGTTCACTGTCTGGAAATCTCCCAGTAAAAGCCAACAAGCAACATGGCGCTCTGGTTGTGAATTCTCCATTCTGGAAACACCGCTCGTTGCAGATTCTCCGTTCTGGTTGTAAATTCTACCGCCCTGAAACCCTAAATCTTACACCTTAAACTGCGTGGGGGTGTTTGTGGGGTGGTGGTGGGAGGGTATAGGGATTCCTGTAGCAGAGTTTTAGATGGCCGATGTGCAAGGTTGCGTCCATGAAGTTTACGCGGTTTAGGGTTGAAGGTATACTCCCCCCTAGTAGTACAGCACCTAGTATTCTGTAGATTCGCCTTAAGGTAGATCTATTGCTATCTAGGGTATGCGTAGGGGAAAGGAACTACAAGGAAAACAATTGCTTTTTGGACATGCAGGGTCTCGGGCTGCTAGTAGCAACCCCCCATTCACGCTAGAGTAAACGTTCCCAGTGTTGAATTTTATGGGGGAGGGGGCTTTGATATTGGGGGATCCCAAACCCCAAAGCCCGAAATCTACCAAACCCTAAACCCCAAGCCCTCCTACCCTGAGGTGCTTCAGATGTCGATGCTTTTTGTGGTCGAGTACAACATGCTTGAGAACCCATGGACACCAGCACAGGCCTGCTGTGGTCCGCAAAGTTTGTGGTCAGCAGGGGTGCTATAGGGCTAATGTAGGGGGTCACGTAGGTGTTGTATAGGGGTTCTATAAAGGTTACATAGGGGCTATATAGGGCTTACATAGGGGCCATCTCTGGGTATATTGGGGTATACAGGGTTTAGGGTTTAAGGTCTAGGGCTTGGCGGAATATCATGAAATACCTTGTAGAGTTACTGTGTGTTTGGGTCACAATGAGGTCCAAACAGAAACCTTGACACTAGATGGAGTATGGGTGGTCTGGGACTTGGGTTGTGGGGATTGATGCCAAACGGTTCCTAAACCCTATCCCCTGAGCCTAGACCCAAAACCCTAAACCCTAAACCGAATTATTCAATAGTTTGGGAATCGGAATGCAGGACGCCAAAGCAGTGCGCCGTAACCCTAAACCCAAACCTCAATGGCTTCGAGATTTCAGGCTGTAGGGGGGATTTCAGGATGTTCTAAGTTAAGCCCAAGCCCCAATGGAATTAAACATTCAGGATGTAAGATCCAATTCCAGGAATCCATGTGGGGTTTCTTCAAAGAAGGGGTACCATTCGTGGGGTCCCCAGAATAAGGATTGTGGTATGTTGGGGTCTGTATTGCGGTCCGCCTAGTTCTGGAAACTACCATGTGTCCAAGCTGAGGCCAAATCGACAAGTCGGTGAGTTTCTGGATCCAGGGTACAGAGTTGTAAGTGTTGGTGTTGACTGTAAGGTATTGCCGGTTTGTGGGTTTGAAGTTTGAGGCTTAGGCCTAGGGTTTAGGGCTGACGATGTAGGCTTTGTTTTTTTTGGTTCTAGGCCCCAAGTGGCCTTCAAGTAAATGAAGTGGAATATGGAGAAGTGGAAAGGGCCCCAAACTTTTTGTTTTCCAGAAGTCCGAGGCCCTCTAAAGCCAGACCCGGCAGCTACCCATGCCTAGTACCCCCTGCGGCCCCTAAACCGCGACCCTTAAACTAGCCTGGCTTTCCCTTCCTCTTGGGCCTACGACCTGAAGATATTGGGCACTGTCAAAATTATAGTCTTTTTCTGGTTACCCAAAATGGTTGTACTGTGTTGGGGACCGACAAGGACAATGATTTTGATCCACGTGAGACCCGACATCTTAAAGATGTTGGTTCCCAAGGGCCGAAGACTCTTAGTCACCCAAAGCCCCAAACTTAAAACCCTAAACCCAACACCCAAAACCCTGGATCCTACCCAAAGCCCTCAACCCAAAACCCTAAATGCCAAGTCCTGTATGCCGGGAGAATCAGGATGACGACTCTAAATTCTTAAGCGCTGAGTGAGCACTTGAGTAGTTTTTTATTTGGGGATACTATGGTACCCAATATAGAGTAGGATTCTATCCTCCTTTTGCGGTATAGTATTTTATACGGAATATAATCTTCCTAGGTTCAACCACCAAAAAAAACACTACTCACTTGTCCAGCAGACCTAGTGGACCTTTCAATTGCGCGGACAAGATTTCGAACAAGAAGTCAAAGTCCAAGCCTCAAACCGCAAATCCTAAGTTGAAAAACAGCTAAACTAGGTACCCCAGTAGTGCCCTTTTGCCCTTTTTATTTTGGGGTCTCCTTATCAAAGCTGAACAGTAGGAAAAAGGGTACCCTTGTTATTAATGGGTTACTAGAGAACCTAGTAAACCATCAACCCTCAACCCACAGTTCTAGATAGATCCCAAATGCCAAACGCCAACCATTTGAAGCCCAAAGCCCTACACCGTGAGCCCTAAGCCCTAAACCGTTTCAGCCTAAGCCCTAAACCCCAAAATCCTAAATGTTGCAGCCTAGACCGTATATCCTAAATCCGAGCCTTCTGAGACCGATGAAATGTTGAAGTGGCGCGTGTCCACGGGACACAAGATCTTCTTTCCGGACGCTGGGCAGTGCCCCGGCGTTTGGAGAGCATCAAAAGATTTACTTACTGGTGGTTAGTAGGCAGTAATGGAACCTATAAAGTGGTTTCCCTTATTCCCTACTAACACCAAGTATGTTTAGGGTGAAGGAGAAAATGGTTTTAAGGCTTAGGGGCATTTCAGGGATCCAGCGGGCGTAGGGGTTTAGGGATTTTGGAGTCTAGGGGTGTAGGACTTTAGTGAGTTAGGGAGTTAAGGGTCTTGGGTTTAGGGGATTTGGACTGTTCTGTGGGGGTTTTGGTCAAAGATTACAGTACATGGCCTTGGGGAATAATGGAGAGCTGTATGGAAGATCGAATGGAGACTGTCATTATGTAAGGTTCCTACAGATCATTGGCTGAGGGTTTGGGTTTAGGGTTTGGGGTTGAGCGTTGAGGGTTTTGAGGCTGGGTTTGGGTTTAGGGTTTCAGATTTGGTCGAGAGTCTAGAGTTGGGGGTTTGGGATTCACTGGTTCAGGCTCTGGGGTTTGGGGGTTTGGGGGTTTGAGTTTGGGTTTGGCGTTCAGGGTTTCACGACCCAGGGTCATGCACGTACGGTAGTGTTTGGGGTCGAGGGATCGGATGATGCGTTGCAGCGATCAGATTGTGAGCTCCAAGGGAAAGGTAAAGCTGAGGATCCCGGTCATAGGATTTCTGTATTCTGATTTTTTTCCAGTTCAGGTTCTGTACTGGTGGGAAACTAACATGGAACCTGAAAAGGGACCCATAAAGACCACCGCCGTTTAAAGGAGGGTCCTTCCAGGTTCCTTTTCTTGGTATCATTGGGGAGGGTCGGATTTGGGATTGGCTGGCAGTTTAGGGCTTAGGGACCATGATTTGGGGGACATGGGTTGCGTTCCCGAAGCCCTAAACCCTAAACTCCTTTTGAGCAGGTAGAATACAGAAGGCGCGATGGACATGCAAGGCGGCATGGTGACATGAGTAGCTGCCTCATACTAGCTTGATGTTTTCTATATGTATATAGGTATAGATACACCAGTTTGTACATGAACATGCTCATTATGTATGTTTCAGAAGGATATGTGAAAGTAGGACCTGGCACGGAGTGGCGCTCAGGATTTAGGGGACGAGTGTTTGCTTCACAGATTTGCTGAGATGCCTTGCATGTATATGGTATCGGCCTGTCAGCAGAGTTTAGGTTGGCAACCCGGGAAGGCAAAGGAAGCTTCCAACAGCATGGACCTTGTAGAGCCCCAAACATGGAATCCTGGGTCCTGAAGATATTCCTAACTGTTGTCTATTGTAAGCCCAACACAGCAGCTAAACTTAACTATGGGAAGAGCTGCACGTCAGACAGAGTACAGGGAAAATCCAGAATCCAGAAAATCCGCCCAAATAAACAAATGAAGTGCAAAGTGAATAGGAAAAGCCTCCAAAGTTCTGCCTGAACCTGAAAACCAAAGCCAAGCAAGCAAACAGACCCTCCGATCAACCCTGAAAGAGCGAGAAAGGAAAACCAGAGATCATGCCACAAGGCCAACCAAAAAACAACCCAGACCTGAATTGAAAGCCGTACGGAATCAACTTGTACTGCGCTAGTCGGACGAATTTTCTGAGTCAGGGGGCCTACAGGCATGCTGCTCGCTGAAACCAGTTTTGAGACGATTTTCCGTTGTTGTGCCACGGTGGAACACAGAGTGCTGGCGCCGCTTCCGTGTGCTCGACCTCAGCAAGGGCAACTCGACCGAGTTTTTTTCCCGGACAATGGCGGCGTTTCGCTGCCGGCAATGAAACGGTATTTAAGCCCCTAAGCCCCTAATTAGACCTTAAACTTGCAAAGCTAAACCTGAAGCCCCAAAACCCTAAGCCCCAAAACTCTAAACTTCTACCCTCAAACCTAAGCCCTAAACCGTTAACCTCAAACGGAAAGTCTTAGCTTCAGACCCGCCCTCCTACTTTCAGGCCCATGGGACTAAGTAACTATTTATGTTTGGGACTAAGACCCTACCTGTAATTTCCCGGCTTATAGGGGTTACCCCAATTGTATGTAGGGCTATAATCCCAGTTATAAGTAGTTACTAAGTCCTATGGGCCTCCAAGTAGACCCTACACCCATGGCCTACCCTCAAAAAAATTCCCCTCACCCTATCAATTCGCAAGGAGTCTGGATCAATGTTAGGGATCCCTTAAAGGGGATGTAGGGGTTATGTAGGCGTACTAGAGGGATGTTATAGGGATTTTATAGGGTTTAGGGATCCTTCATATTTTTTGGGGTTATGGGATTCCTAAAATTTATGTAAAAAAGATCCTTTCTTCTTCCCAGGGTAATGTGGGCTAAGGAGTTTGGTCGAACGGCTTTGCCAGCGCAAGCTGTGGAACTTCGAGCAGGAGGCTGCGGCTGGGGAGATAGGGTTTAGGGTTTAGTGTTCAGGGGGGCCAGGGCGGAGTTTTTTTTCTCCTAGATGTGGCTCGCCGTTTTTTTTTCCTGGGTGTGGCTCATCCATTTTCGGGGGGCACGCTCATCCTTGTAACTGTTGGCACTTTTGCCATGCAACGATCATGTGACAGCTCAAAAACGACGACAGTTACGAGGATGGCGACCCCAACCCACCTGATCCCTGTCGCTGTTGACACTTTTGACACGCCAACAAGATGTCAAAACCCAAAAACGATGACAGTTACGTGGATGGTGATTCTGACCCTCCTGATCCCTGTCGCTGTTGACATTTGACACGCCAAAAAGATGTCAAAACCCGAAAAACGATGACAGTTACGTGGATGGTGACCCCGACCGGCCTGATCCTGGCGACTGTTGACACTTTGGACACGCTCACTTACCAGCGGTCGCAATCTTGTTATTTACCGTATTTGATTCTTCCAAGAGGCGCAAGAGTAGCTGATGCTAAAGTATTCATAGCTTCAAAAAATTCCAAACGCCATTCACTTAACTTTCCAACACTTCCAACTGCTGCGCCGTACTTGTAACCTTTTCCAGAACTCGAAATGCCATTATTTACGGTGTCGGTTGCCTTTCAAGAAGTGCAAGTGTCAAGAACTCCGAACATACAACAGCATGTAGGTGCTTGCGAATCTGGGTTTCAAAAAGAAGTGGGGTTGGAGAGAAGCACCGCCCTTACTTTCTCCCTTGATACAGGTGGGCAGCGGTAAGAACACGTAGAACGGGTTACGTAAAATCAGCATAAGTTGGGATCAAATTTGCCAGGCCGTTGCGTGCTGCAAAAACAATGAAATAGCGGGGGGGGGGTCGGGGGGGCGCAGCCCCCCCCAGTTGCAACACATCAGAACACGTCGCTTCTGGCACTCATTGACAGGATGTGTTTGCCGTGCGCCTGCCTTACAAAATTAGGTTCCCCAGTAACCCATTCATAATAAGGGTACCCTTTTTCCTACTGTGCAGCTTTAGTAAGGAGACCCCAAAATAAAAAGGGCAAAAGGGCACCACTGGGGTACCTAGGAAATACGATGGGGTTTGGGGGCCTATAACCCCCTAAAGTCCATGCGCAGAACACGGACGAAGATCAGAACACACTGGCTTCTTGCAACCGTCGATAGGTTGTTTTTTTGCATCGCACTTGCGTTACTAAATAGCGGGGGGGTTGGGGAGGCCCTCCATCTGCAAACCATTGACGACAATCAGAACACACTGGCTTCTTGCTACCGTTGATGATTTTTTTGCATCGTGCCTGCATCACGCAATGGCGGGGGGGGGGAGTGGGCGGGGGCGCAGACCCCCCCCACTCGCAAAACATCGACGAAGACCTTAGCTCCTTTGCAACCGTTGATAGGTTGGTTTTCGAATTATTGCATCGCCGGGGGGGGCGGTTGGGTGCCATTTGCAAAATATGGTCGAGCATCAGAACGCACAAGCTTCTTGCAGCCACTTGTTTTTTTTTGCCATTACGAGGTAGTGGGGGGTTTGGGGCATTTAGGGTTTCGGATTTAGGGTTGTGGGACGAGGGTTTGAGGTATGATTTGAGCTGAGCGCACAAGTCGTTTTTTGTGCATTGGCCCTTTGAGAAAGCACGGTGTAGGTGGCCCTTGTGCCACAACAATGGCACCCCTAGGTTGACACACCATGCGCCATCCCTGACAATGTTTTGTCAGCTGGTTTCAGTCAAAAGCTTGGGGGTTGCGAGACTACGCCGGACTAGATTCCAAGATGTATGGCTGAGTCGCCTGGGAGCTGTGTGCTTTAGTAAACAAGAACTCAACGCAGCCCCCACCATTTGCAAAACGTGGACGAAAATCAGAACACGCAGCTTCTAGCAACCCTTTGACCGATCTGTTTTGCAATGAGTCCGCATTACGAGATAGCTGTCGTTTCCAGTATGCCAATGTTCCAAGATGCGCAAATTCTGGAATTAAAAACGTTCCTCACTTTCCAAGAGCTCCCAACGCTGTAATTTACAACATGCGTAGCCTGTCAAAAACCGCGAACACTGCACTTGCAGTTTCCGGGCTTCTCAGAAGTCATAGCATGTCAAAAGCCACAAATATCGTACTTTGCAGGGGTCCTGTTTTTTCAAAAGCTCCAGACGCTGTAATTGGCAGTATTTTTAACCTTCCCAAAAAACCGCAACCAAAGACCAGAGGATCGAGAGCCAGAGGACCAGGGGACGAGAGGACCCGGGGACCACGGGACGAGGACCAGGGGACCAAAGAACCAGAGGACCAGGGGACCAGAGGACCAGAGGGCCAGGGCTCTGAGCCACACCTAAGGAAGCCAGACCTAACCGAGCCACACTTAGGAAAAATAAGCCCTTGGCCCCCAGTGGCTCAACAAGTTTTCTCTTGCCATCCCAGCCCTCTGTGCTTGCCTCGCTACACCTGCCATTGCGCCGCAGGCGCCTCAGCCGCATTTATCCGGACCGCGCTTGTTCTAGTCCAAGCAACTTTTGGCAGTCAAGGTGCGACATGAATGCAGCAGATGTTGCGCGCGCCGTGTGCATTCAGAGGTACATGCGTGCCGCATCTTCTGCTACGATGCATCCGCTGCCTCCTCAGCTATTGAGATACAGCCGTGCCTCCATTTGTCCTGCGTGGTTCTTCCACCACTTAGGTCCTCTTCAGTTGCTGTGTCCGCTGTTGCCAAGCAGCCACTTCCTGCACCGCGTGCCTTGCATTCCTTCGCCATTCAGCCCGCTCCTGTTTCTTCCGCGCGCAGCTCTGGATTGTACCCGCTTCGGGGCTCAACTTCCAACCTTCGTTGGGCAACCTTGGTCCCACTGCCCGGTCTCGCATTCTGCCAAGCACCGCGGCGGTCGTTCGCTCTGCGTGGTCGCAAAATTTGGCCGTTCGCGTAATCACCGGCGCCCGGACCATCCTGAGCGTGGCCCTGACCAAACATTCCATTGGACCTTGGGCAACGGTCCGAAGAAGTCCGGCTATTACAAACGCAAGGAGCATCTGCAACCCAAGTCTGCGGGCGAAAAATTGGCCAGGTCTAAAACAAAGACTTCCCGGGTGCGGCCACTAGTGTCCCCTCAAGCCTCCTGGTCCTCCTCCTCCTCCTCCTCCTACTCTTCAACAGCACTCGCGCCGGAGAACTCTCAACAATCTGCAGCCGATGTGGTGCTCGTGACTTCTCATCACGAGCGTCCCGAGTTGCACGTGAGGCCGCTCAACGTGCTGGCACAGGAGTCTCCCATCCCGGCCAATGCTTTCAAGTCTTGGCCCGAGGTGCTGGCCTCACTGAAGTCTTCACTCCGCCACCGGCCCTGGCGTCCCCGTGTTCCTCCTCCAAAAAATGTTGCAACAAGGGAGTCCCCGCTGTGCTGTCATTTGCAAAGCCCAGATCGCCCCGATCCCCCCGGTGCTAGCGACCTGTCGGCCAAGGGTCTGTTGCGCGCGATCAACTGTGAGGTGCGGGACAACCGCGTCGCAAGCCACTGCTGGTGGCATGCCAGTAGCTGTCACACAGGCCTTCCAATGGAAGCAGCCATGCTGCAGGTCTGGAAGTGTTCCTCGGCTCGGGGACTTCTCAATCCAAAGAAGCATTTTTTGAAACTTCTTGCGCCATCCACGTCCGTGGACGAAATCACCCTCCCTGGCAGTGTCGGGCCTGCGCCGACATTACCAGCAAGGCTTGTTAATTTTACATGAGCCAGGGTTTGCGCGTATTATTTTCAGGCCCAGCGCCGCCCCTCCTGCATCAGCCTATTCTCCGCCCAAATGCTCTTGCTGCAGAAGCCGCGCGTGCCTCTCATGTTGTTCATGCAAGAAGGTGGCGTGTCTGTCGGCCACTACGCTGCGTGTGTTCTGCGAGCAGCCGCGTTGGTGACAGAGGCGCTTCCCCGGGCTTTGGTTTGCCAAGCACTTCCGCGCGGCGCTGGCTCGTTGGTGCCTGGCCATCTCTGCGGCGGCGCCGCTTCTGCGCCGGACAGCATAGCGCCCACTCAGCTTACAGCATCACATCCGGTACACAGTCAACTTTCTCCTGCTCGAGCGGAAAGCTCGCCGGCTGCAATGGGAACCGTGGCTGTTCCGCAGCATTCCGAGGGGCTTGAGTTGCTGCCTACTGGCGCGGGTCCCGAGATTCCAGCTGCGCAGCGGTCCCTGCCTTCACCTGGCCCGAGCATGGATGCGGACACCCTGAAGTCCTTACAGCAACACATTGCGTCACCAACGACTCCCATCCTCACCCTCGACACTGTTCAGCGGCCGCGTCCCAGCATTAGCCCGGAACAGAAGAAGTCTTCTTCATCCTTGCAAGCAGCCGAAAGCGCGCCTGATGCGTCCACATGTGGGGATGCCTTGGATGCCTCTCGGCCAGGCCGATGCCGTGCGTGACTTTTGGGGTCAAGTCTTCGTTCAGGGCAAACCTGTAAGGAACAAGGGCTTCGAAGGCCAGCCATTGTTCATGTTTGCATGCGCGGCTAGGCTCACTCACAAAGAGCAGCTCATATCCGCCGAGCTGATCTACAGTTTTCTAAAAGCTGTGCTCCTAGCGATTGCAAGCATGGTGGGCCACAAAGTGGAGGTGCCTTTCATCCGCCACCCAATGCTGCCAGAGCAGCCAGAATTGTGGCGCCATGTCAAGGCTGCTGCTGCCAAAGCGGAGGAGGAAGCCCCAAGTGCATGCCAGGTTGCAGCGACTCGCCCAGTCATTGGCAATCTTCGGGGACTTGTCTTTGGCCATGCGGCGACCGCTGCGTAGACGTCTATGGAAGAACAAGATCGGGGGGGACGGTCTTCAATATGAAGTCCTGGCCTTATATTCCACTCTAGTGTAAACTGGTGCTGAGGTTATACCCCACTTATAGATCGCTACAAAGTCCCGTGAACCTCCAAGTAAAGTCGCATCCTTAAGGAGGTGAGACCCTAAACCCTGAATCGTAAATCCTAAACCCTAAATCGAAAGCGTTCTTGTTCGCCACAGGATCGCATCATCTCCCCCACCCTGTCACTTCAACCATCCTCAACCCAAAAAACCCCGGGCCCAAATCAGCCGAAGATGACCGTCAGTGGGTCATCAATTTTGTTGTACAGTGGGAGGCATATCTCTGACCAGGAACTCTGTTTGGACAGAGGTGGTTAGTACAGGCTTCCGCTGACCTGCACGGGATAGCCGGCTAATCCATTCACTCAAAATACCCCAAACCCTGCTTGGAGGTTCAGGACATATCGAGTATACTTCTGACTCCTGTAAACCATATGTATTATCAGTTTAAGCTCCCTACAAGGGCTTTTATAGAGGACTATATAGGGGACCACTATAGGGCTTCTTGAGGGGGATACTACGAGTTTAGACTATAGTTCACATAGTAACCCAGTTTTCCCCATTCTAAACCTATCCATTGAGTCCCTGACCCTTGAAGTATGAGATTCAAGGCCCCAAGCGGCGGAAGGTCCTTAGCGTCCTTTGCTGCATCCTTCAGACAGGTGAAGGCAGTTGTATGCCTTAAACCTAAATTGTAAACCCTGAACCCTGATGCCTAGGCCCCTAAAATTGTATGGGGTATTATGGGGTGTTGCAGCATTTGAGGATGTGGAACCGCTTTAGGGTCTAGGGTTCGACACCCGTCGTTTTTCTAAAACTTGGGGTTGCCATGTTTGCCGCCCATCAGTTAAATCATGCTACTCAAGCGATCAGGCCGATGACCTTGTGCAGATTGTGCTATACTCTTTTCAACCATTTGAGTCATATTCTATAATCTACGTATTCGCTTCATAACCTCTATAATTGTCCCCTATGTAATCCCCTATATTCCTATATAACCCCTTTAAACATGTTAGACCTA
Source organism: Symbiodinium pilosum (assembly GCA_905231905.1). Lineage (NCBI taxonomy): Eukaryota > Dinophyceae > Suessiales > Symbiodiniaceae > Symbiodinium > Symbiodinium pilosum. The sequence continues at coordinate 25,322 of CAJNIZ010042941.1, forward strand.
GACCCTATGTACCGCCGCATATAGCCTTCGCTTTAAAGTTGAAGTTACAGCTCATTACCGGACTGGTTCCTTTGCAGAACCCGCAAAAGACTGCATCCGTGATACTTAAGAGCCTCCGGCTCAGTCCGCCGACCCAGAGGCGCACAAAGCACGAAAGCCTAAACGCGAAA
>CAJNIZ010042941.1:25591-59840 GCA_905231905.1 Symbiodinium pilosum
GCTGGAGCGAAGAGGAACCCCGCCTTTTCATGGGACTGTAAAGCTCCGCCTGAATGTTTAGGGGTTTTGAGACCCGTGAGAGTGGCGGGATCCAGGCCCCAGGGGCCTGTGGGCCAGGTCTCCAGGAGGCTTGGGGCCCGGGCCCCCAGGGCTTGGGGCCCGGCCCACCAGGGGTCTGGGGCCTTTTCCCCACAAAAACCGCCCACCCCACCCCCCGCGCGTTTTGGGGCTGTAAGGGAGAAAGGAAGAGGGTTTTCACCCTCTCCGCCTTCGGCAACCATCCAACACGCCCCCCAAGGTCGGCGGATTATGTAAGTTCATTAATTGTGGGTTTCGGGTTGAGGGCTTAAGGTTAACAATGCGGGTGCTACAGGAAGATGAACGTCCAAAGTGCAAAGCCACATAAGCCTGAATATTACGTACATCAGCCATCATCCAGAAACCGAAGGAAGCGTACCCTCCACTACGTGGTTCAAAGTAGGGAGTAAGGAAGTATGTGTCCTAAAATATATTCCTACATAATTTCATCCCTGACCTTGAACTCTTAACCCTATATATACACCCTATATTCTGTATATATGTATATAAGTGTATGAATAGCACAGCGGGTCCGGGTCGCCATCCTCGTAATTGTCATCGTTTTTGAGTTTTCACATTTTGTTTGCGTGTCAAAAGTGTCAACAGTCACACGGATCGGGCGGGTCGGGGTCGCCATCCTGGTAATTGTCATCGTTTTTGATGTTTCACATCTTGTTGTGTGTGTCAGAAGTGTCAACAGTCACAGGGATCAGGCGGGTCGGGGTCGCCATCCTCGTAATTGTCATCGTTTTTGAGTTTTCACATTTTGTTTGCGTGTCAAAAGTGCTAACAGTCACACGGATCGGGCGTCTGGTAATTGTCATCGTTTTTGATGTTTCACATCTTGTTGTGTGTGTCAGAAGTGTCAACAGTTAGAGGGATCAGGCGGGTCAGGATCACCATCCACGTAACTGTCATCTTTTTTGGTTTTTGACATCTTTTTTTTGCGTGTCAAAAGTGTCAACAGTCACAGGGATCCGGCGGGTCGGGGTCGCCATCCTGGTAATTGTCATTGTTTTTGAGCTTTCACATGTTTATTGCGTGTCAAAAGTGTCAACAGTCACAGGGATCAGGCGGGTCGGGGTCGCCATCCTCGTGACTGTCATTGTTTTTGAGCTTTCACATCTTGTTTGCGTGTCAGAAGTGTCAACAGTCACGCGGATCAGGCGGGTCGGGGTCGCCATCCTCGTGACTGTCATTGTTTTTGAGCTTTCACATCTTGTTTGCGTGTCAAAGGTGTCAACAGTCACATTGATCGAGGGTGTCAGGGTCGCCATCCTCGTAACAGTCGTCGTTTTTGAGCTGTGCCATGATTGTTGCTTGGCGAAAGTGCCAACAGTCGCAAGGATGAGTGTGCCACACCTAAAAAGAGCCCTCCGCCTGTTTAGGGAAGTGTAGACACAAGATTAGTAAACCTCTCCCTTGTAACGGCCTTCTTATTAGGTTCCCTATTATGATCACTATTTAGGAAGGGGGGTTAGAATGAGGGGTCTACATTATATACGGACAATGGAAACATGGAATTTCCTACACTATAATGGGAATATGCAGGGGTATATAAGGATAACGGACTTTAGGGTTTGAGATTCAGGGTTTGGGGTTTAGGCTTTTGTGTACTGTTATGGAGATATATCGGGGTATATAGATATAATGGAGAAGAAAAAGGAAACTCCTACATATAATAAGGGTCATAATCGGGGTATACAGGGATAATGGACTTTGGGGTTTTGGGTTTTGGGTAAATGAGCTATAGTCTGAACTCCTTAAAGGGGGGTTAAATAGCGGATTATGAAGGGAGTAAAATAGGGGTTACAAAGGGGCATACCAGGGGTAAACATTATAGCTCGTATAGGGATAATGGAAAGGAAAACGGAAGCTACTATTTGGGGCTTAGGGTTCGTTCTAGAAATATGTGGGGATAAGTAGGGATAGTGGAAAAGAAAATGGAAAAGTCAATGGACAATTGAAGGGAAAAAGCTACAATATTTGGGGTTATAGAATATTATTTAGGCGTTAAGACATTTGAATCGGGTCTACGGCAGGGTTTGGTGGTTTTTGGGGCGGTTTTGTGGTTGGCCGTGTAGGGTTTGGGCACTTGAGATTTGGGGCCTTGGGTTCGGGCTTGCGAGTTTAGGGTCCAAAGATTTGCAAAAGAGTACAGGCTTGCCGTGATTCTAGAACTCAATTGAAGTCTACTACTCTATAATCTTCTCATTTATCGAGGCGTCTACATCGCCGGTGTTGAGGTTATTAGGGGCTTTTACCTTGGGGCTCAGACATCAGAGCTTATGATGTCAGGGTAGAGGGGCTGAAGGTATTGGGAAAACCCTAAACCCTAAACCCAGTCGGTGGGAAGGCTTTCAGATTCCGAATACAAGTGCACAGCTTCCTTTAAGTCTAAACGGGCGTACAGGTTGCCTAAACCCCGAACACCACGCGGTTTAGAGTTTAGAGTTTAGGGTCGAGGGAAACAGTATGCTAAGTTGGGGGCTTAGGGTACCCGAAACCCCGAATATCAGACTTTCATATCAGAGCCCTAAAGCCGGTACATGGAGTAGATTCTGGGATGCTGGTTTGCTCGCTGCCCACCCTCAGGATCTGAAGTTTATAGGGCTACAGATATGTACAGTAGGGACATACAGGGATATGAGGCTTCAGGTATGTAGGGATACACCCTAAGCCCTAAACCCATCGTGTTACATAAGGGCATACGGTAGCCTCCCAAAATACTGGAGACCCCACTCTAGACCTCAAAATACTATAGTCCGGGGAACCCCCGAGAGGGGACCCGTAATTTTGGGAAGCCCTAAACCTTAATCCCTAAACCCTAAACCCTATATACCCCTAAACCCTAAACCCTATATATCCCTGAACCCTAAACCCTAATCCCTTAACCCTAAACCCTATATTCCCTTATACAACCCCGATAGATCCCCCTAGAAATCCCTTTTAAGACCCCTACTTTTGGGAAATCCCCAGAAAGAGAGGTCCTAGGGTGCCTGTGCGTATGTCACATGGACCAGTACGGGGATCACGGGAACGGAAGCTGGGATTATGTTGAGTTTTGGGATATTCAAGTGCATGCGGTGTAAAGCACTGTGTGGGTATAGGTTTGGTGAAGTAAGGGTATTTAGGTTTCAGGGTATTCAGGGTTGAGTGTTTACAGGGCTGAAGAATAGCCGGAGTTCAGGTTTTGGTGTATTTTGGGTATTGAAGGTGTAGGGTATTTCGTTGTGTCTAACGTGTTGAGGGTGCAAGCTAGGCTTTAGATCATCTATCTGGGCATTTTGGCTTTAGAATTTGCAAAGTTTATGACTGAATGCCATGCAGTCGAGTCCAGGGGTGCAGGGCGCAGGTTGGTAGCGTCAGGAGTTTTCAGGGTCTAGGGTTTGGGTATCTTCCACCCAGCACCCTAAACCTTAATCTTGAGCCCTAAACCCTAAACCTTAAACCCTAAGCCCTAAACCTCAAACCCAAGAAAAAGCCGACAGGTGTACAACGAACTCTACGGTCCGGCCCTCAGTGAGCTTCAGCAGACTGGGTCTGGCAGGTTCGGTTGAGGTTTAGGGGTTTATGGGTTAAGGGGTGTAGGGGGTTAAGGTAAGGGTGAAGGGATGAAGGGGTTTAGGTGGTTTAGGGGTTCAGGGGTTAAGGGGTGAAGGGGTGTAGGGGTTTAGGTGGTTTAGGGGTTCAGGGGTTCAGGGGTTCAGGAGTTTAGGGTTTAGGGGTTAAGGGGTGTGGGGGTTACGGGTTTAGGGTTGAAGGGGTTAAGGTGGTTTAGGGGTTTAGGGGTCTAGAGGTTTAGGGTTTAGGGGTTTAGAGGTTTAGGGGTTAAGGGGTTTAGGGGTAAGGGGGTTAGGGTTTAGGGTTTAGGGGCTTAGGGTTTAGGTTCAGGATAGGAGCCTCAATGCTTGCTTATGTGTTCACCTGTTAGGTTATGGTTTGGTGTCAGAGGAAGACGTCGATCAGGGAGTGGATCATGCAGACGGTCAGAGTCATCAAGGGTTTCAGGGTTGTACCCCTAGGATTGTTTTCTGTTAGGGTTGTTATCCCACGGTTGTACCCCTGAGCTTTGGGATCCTTTTGAGGAAGATTAGCAGACTACATTGGTTCATGCAAGGGCTATATTGGGGAAAACTTCTAGGAGTACCACCCCCTAAACCCTAAACCTCAGGGGTGTAATCCAAGAACCCTTAAGGGAAGGGAGGCATCTTACTTCCTGCTTCCTTTTAAATGCCAGGAGACCGCTTCTGGGTTTAGTGTTTTCGGGTTCAGGGTGTTGGTGAAGTGTGGAGAGGGACGAACTGGATACTGCCCCGCACTCAGTAACAGTTGGAGAACATTTGTACTATGAAGACCTATCCTGAAGCTCTACAGTTTGTCCTTGTTTTAGGATGAAAAAGGGTGGGGTCAATACCCACAAGGTATCCGATTTTTGTGTTGCTACACCCCGTCGGCTGGAAGCCTATCCTCACCAGGTGAATTTGAAGGACTGAATAATGCCTTCCCCCGGATAATGAACATCTTCCCCACCCCCTTTAGCCATGACATGTCCCACTGATGTATAACGGTACCATATCCGGTGAATTCGTCACTAGTAGGAGCTGGGAGAGATATATGTTGGGGCTGGGAGGGGGGCAATTAGTTTGAAATAGTGCCCGTTTGCACATGATTGCAATACAATGTACCCCAAAAGCCGCATTGATGTCGTGTAATCACTGTGGCCCCCTCCATTCTGATGTTTGGTTATGGGGGATTCAGGATGGCATTGCAGAAGCACAGTGCTTCTTTGCCATTCTGGGTTTAGGGTTTACATTTTGTGATCTTCATCTTTACTCGGAGTGATATCCTATAATCCTTCACCTGCTCCTGGTGTAGTCCTCTCGGAGGAGCCACAAATACTCCTAGATCCCCCAGAGAAGCTACCTAAATGTTTGCGGGGTATGTACGGCTTAGCGCATTAGATGCCAATGCTACTACCTGTGAACCTCCAAGTAGATCTTGTATCCTTATAGTCCCACTTAAGTAGATAGAATATGGGCTCTATGGGGATCTTTTTAAAATATCCCCAAAGCCATATTCTATCTACTTAAGGGGGACCAAAAGCTTAAGAAGTTAAGCCTCCCAAGGCAGTATTAGAAATCCACACTGAAACCACAAAGATGAACAATGACCTTGCCCGAATATTGAAAAACATCATATTGAACATTCCTAATTTAGGATAGTAAGCCACAATGGGAGCATCCTATATGAGGGGGGCGGGGGGAGTGGAGTGGCGGATTGTTTGTGTAGGGGACGGGCAGTACCAATTTGGGTTTAGGCGTGATTGGTTCAGGCTAAGGTTTACAGTCCCCTTTAAGTAGATAGAATATGGCTTTGCGTATATTATAATAAGACCCGCATATAGCCCATATTCTATCTACTTAAGGGGGACTATAAAGTTTAGGGTTTTGTGGGCTTTCTGCCAACCAGCAAACTGAGAAGGAGATGGTAGAGGCATCGTGCCATGCCTCTGCAGCAAAGTATAGTAACAATAGTAATAATAATTATCATAGTTTTTATAGTGATACAAGTACTAATAGTATTGATTGTGAGAAGAGTAATCATAGTAACGTTGTAATAATAGTAAAGGACATGCATATAGCCCCCGAGGTACTGTACATGTTACTAGTTACAAGAACCCCAACATGCTACTCCCAATTTGAGGGAACTGTCAGCCCTGAAATCTGTATATCCCCATCTAACTCGTGTTACAAGGGCCCCCAAAAGGTATCCCTACTCTAGGGGAAGTAGACACCCGAACATGGAAACCGTAACTAGTTCGCTGCGGCCCGGAGTTGCGTAGCCTGCCATACAGGGATGGCAGCCCGAGTGTACAGCAACTCGACTCGGCGCGACTCCTGCTTTGGGTGGTGGCTTCCCGAAATAGGAGACCTGCATATAGTCCCCGAGGTACTGTACATGTTATTAGTTACAAGGACCCCAACATGTTACTCCTAATTTAGGGGAAGTGTCGACCCTGAACTCTGTATATCCCCATCTAACTCGTGTTACAAGGGCCCCCAAAAAGGTATCCTTACTCCAGGGGAAATAGACGCCCGAACATGGAAACTGTAATTGTGTTCGGGAGAGCCACTCCTGTTTGAAGCGACGACCGGCACTCTTATGCCAAAGCTTTGCAAGCAGCTGACACGGTGACTGGTCCACTTGCTACAACAGAGTCACCTGACATGACGCTGCCGCGGCTGCCGCGGCAAGCACTGGAGCGATGTGGCAGTGAAGGCATCCGCTTCCAACCCACCATCCAGCGAAGAGAAGAGAGCTGTGGATGAAGGGAACCTTGCGCCACTCTACATACCTTGTACAGCATTAGAACAGGGTGGAGGTTCCAGATTCAGGGGCCTAAAGGATATAAGCGCATCAGAAGGGGATGATGGAGGTCCTTGTCAGGGTTAGAAGGCCTTACACCCTGAACCCAAATTGGGATTATTTTGAGACTTAGCCTTACTGTGGCGGCTGACAGCGGCCAACAAGCAACATGTATTTTTCCTGTAAGGATGGAACCCTGAAACCTAAACTCTTGTACCAACAACTTGTTGACCCTAAATCCTCAACCCCGCGAAGACCACAACCCCAAATCCTCCATAGCTAAGCCTGCCTAAGTCCGCCTGAACCCCTAAACTTTGGATTTAGGTTTAGGGACCCCTAACCCTAAGCCCTAAATGGATCCACTGAGATTACTTGAGCAAGCCCGTGCCTGGCGTGGTCCTGAGCGTGATTGCCATCTTCCTGTGGATTTTAACCATTATGCGCCCTGGCTTCCTAGAAGTGATCTAGCATTATCTGGGATTGCGTAGGATTGTATCGGATTGTATAAGGGTATACAGGATTATATCTAGGATTTTATAGGATTACATGGCATCATATAGGCTTATATAGGATTATACAGGGTTGTAGAATGATAATGGAGAAGATAATGGAAACTATTGTATTGTTTTGGGTCTAGGAGAGCGAGACCCACCATAATGGAGAATCGCATGGCAAATAACATGGAAAATTAATTGGATACCGGGGTTTGTAGTGGTTTAAAATGCTCAGGCTCCCTGGGTCTGTGTTTTGGTTGCCCGAAACCTTAAAGCTTAAACCCGAAACCCTACCCCAAAACCTTTCAACCCTAAACCCAGAACCCAAACTCCTTAGACCCAACCCTTAAATCCTTAAGCTTCAAGCAGCGGATTGGGGTTCAGGGTATCCTTCACTCAGGCCGGGTGCGAAGCGCTGAATGCAAGGCCTTCTAGGAGAGACTCCGTGAAGGGTTTGTGGTTTAAGCAAGAGGCTATCGGTTCTAGGGATGAAGGCTTACTGTTTAGGGTCTAGGATTTAGGGTTTAAGGATTAGGGGCAAGGGTTTAAGATGGTTTAAGGATTAGGTTACCCGAAACCACCCGGTGGGGTTAAGGTTGAGCACTTGGGTAGCAGGTGGGTTCGAGGACTGAAGTGTGAACCTTAGACCCGTTAGGGTTTAGCGTTTAGGCTTTACCAGGAGACCTTACACCCTAAACCCTAAACCTGGAACCCTAACCCTTAGGTCCTAAATCTTAATCCGGAGTTCATGCATTCATCTTAGGCTTTTTTCCCTCCGCCAGAGCACGCCCCTGCACCAGGAATCCGAAGCCCTAAAACCCTAAATTCGAAACTCTAAACCCTCCCCGACCCTCACCTTAGTTTTCTTTTTTTATTAGTACCAAAAGTATATTTCAATAATGACTTATACTCATTATTGATATGATCTCTTTCTGGGCCCTAAACCCATACCCTAAATCTTGATGCCTGAGCCCTAATCCTCGTCACCCTAAACCTTAAAACCCTAGGATGGAGTACCGGAAGTGCGTGGAGCAAGCTCTGGCGGTTTGGCATCTCCCGACCTTGTGCCTTGCCTAGCACATCATCGCTACTTAGTCTGGGGTCCCTTGATGGATACAGGGGCATATATATTGGGGTTTGGAAGTGGAAAAGAAAATGGAAACTACCATGCGATTGAGGGTCTAGGGTTTGAGGTTGGGGTTGGGTTTTGGGCTGAAGGTTTAGGTTTTGAGTTTTTTACGCTCAAGCGTTGGTGTGGAGGCTTGAGGCTTACGTAGGGTTCGCAGTTTCGGGTTTTAGGTTTGGGGTCTCCTTGCTACTGTGGCTGGGGATACCTATTCAGGTTTTGGTTGATTAGCGCGGTGCAGGAAATGTTCCATCAACAATATTGGTCAGCAAGGGATGCCAGCAGGGCAAGTATTGCTTTTACTCAAGAACCCGGTACTCCATGTCCCAACCAAGATAGTGCCCGCCACCTCTATTTTCCAAACGCCCTGAAGCCCCTAAACCCTGAACAGTAGTTTCCATTTCCCTTTCCATTATCCCAATATAACCCTATTATAACCTTAAACCCTAAACCCTAAACCCCAAACCCTAAGCCCTAAACCCTAAACCCTAAGCCCTAAGCCCTAAACCCTAAACCCTAAACCCTAAACCCTAACACCCTAAACCCTACGCCCTAAACCCTAAAACCCCACAGTTAGGAAGGCAAGGAATCCCTTTTGGAGGGACCCCCCACGTTTTCCCCTTTCCATCCCTGGAAATCCCAAGGGTCCACAGGGACCCCTGTTTCTAGGTTTAGGGTTTAGGGTTTAGGGTTTAGGGTTTAGGGTAGAAACCCTTATGAGAGCTATAGGGCTAATGGAAAAGAAAAATGGAAACTACTATAGTCTATTGGGGTTATATAGGGTTTAGGGATTCAGGGCTTAGGGTTTAGGGTTTGGGGTCTAGACTCCTTAAAGGGGATTGTATAGGAGATTATATGAGGGACTACTATAGGGGTTATTAAGGGGGATACTAGGAGTCTAGACGAGGGTACATGTAAGCCTAGCGAACCATGCTTCAGGAAGACCGACGATGAGTTCGAGGAGGTGACCGATGACGGAGAGATTCTGGCCCCTTGCTGTCAGGAACAAACTCTATGTACCCTAAACCTCGAACAATGTAGCACTTGTCTCAGGATGCTAAGAAGAATCTGAAGCAAAACATCATACAGAGCTTCACTGGTCTTTTATTGAAGGGGTGGTCTGGATAATGCTACAACCTGACTGCTTAAACCAAAGTCCCTAATCTCGAAGCCCAACCTCCCCACTTTACATTCGCCAGTCCAACCCACACCCGCCATTCTGCCATTCCTTGTCCTTGTTTCGTGAAAAACCACATAGGGAAATGTCTGAATATAGAATACAACAATCATTCGCAGTGTAACTCTAAACCCCTAAACCCGCATCCCTTTACTTGTATTCCTGGGGCGCCTACGGGCTTACCTTCTTTCGGGAACCCCCTACCCTGGATGGCGGAAATCTTGCACCACCCAAAACACCATATAGCCTAGGAATTACCGCATTATTGGGGGGTCCTAGATGGTGCAAGATTTCCTGCATGCACCGTACGTGCAAGATGTTTTGACATTGGCTGATGATGCGCGCTCTTTTCTTGGGGGGCCATCTTCTGTCAAGTAATGTTACGAGCTGTTGCTGCTCCCACCCGCCACCAGAACATTGGAGGGCCAAAGCCTGTCTCTGCGAACATGTGCGATAGACGTCGCTAGCTTTAATGACCCCCTTGTCCGCCTCCTGATGTTTAGAGTTGACGGTTTAGAGTTTCGGATTCCGGGTTTAGGGTGTAGGGTTTAGGGTGATATTCAGACGAGTTTCGGCCATCTTGGGAAGAGTATTTGAAGAGTATTCTAGGGGATGAACCCCTCGTGGAACAATGAACCTTCGGGGTGTTTGAGAGTTTACAATTTTTGCGAGTGTATCCTTCCTAAAGCCTAAACCATAAACCCCGTAAGCCCTACGAAGGAGACCCTGGTGTTGAAATGCCATGGGTGCCTTAGTTTGCCCTGGATTAAAAGATGAACCTCACATGAAGTAAGGTTGTCATTACGTTTTTGCTGCAAGTATGTATAGGGTTACTTAGGAACATCAGCGCGTGTATGTACCTAGTGTCCGATTTAGGGGATCCCAAACTAAAGCCCTAAACCCTAAACCGATCCCATCGTCTATGCGCATTTTGCAAATCATTGGAGTCCTTTGATCCTGAATATCGGGTGGTTTAGGGTTTAACGTTTGGGGTTTTGGACCCTAAGCCCTAAACCCTGCCCAAAAGGGACTCCCATGAAGCCCCTACCTACCGTTCGGGGAAGGCTGCGCCTCGGCTTGAGATTTCCCATTGCCCGAAGCCCTACACCCCCACGCGGTCTAGGGTTTAGGGCGTTGGGTTTGGGGTCTAGGGTGTAGGGTTTGGGGTTTAGGGATCGCGGTTCTATGGTTTAGGGTTTAGGGTTTAGAGTCCACCGCGAAGCAGCTCCCGACTTGCAGTTGCAGACTGTATGAGCCCACAATCCCCCTTAATCAGGTCGAATATGGTGAATACGGGGACCTTGTTTTGGTTTTGCGGACTTCGATATTCGACCCTCTTAAAGGGGGGAACTGTAGACCCTAAACCCTAAAACCCTAAACCCTAAGCCCCAAACCCTAAACCTTAACCCCTAAACCCTACACCCTAAGCCCAAGACTCAAGACTGAGGTCCGTGGCATATCGAATTGCTTGCGAGCGGTGGCCTTCGTCATGCTTGTCATTCCGCGCCTCTTGATCATGGGTGCCCTGGCAGTTGTGGTAATAGCAATAGCAGCAGTGCTCCCAATAATAATAACAATAGGAACAGCAATAACATAGCAACAGTAATAATAAAAGTATGAATAACAAGAAGAATAACAGGAATAATAGCAATGATAATAACACTTGTATCAACCATAAGAATAACAACGCAATGATAATAGCAATAATAACAATAACAATAACGACAATAATGCCATCAATAACAGAATAACAATAAGAATGATAGAAATAATAACAATAAGAGTACCAATAAGAATAACAGGAATATCAGCAATAGTAATGACAGTAAGAATATCAGGAATAATAGCAGTCATATTCTTTGAATAATAATAGTAATACTAGCAATCATAATAATGATGGTAATACTAACAATAATAACATAATAAATAGTAATGGCAGCAATGAAGGGCTTGGGATTTCCTTTTTCGAATGTAGGCTTCAGGGTTTCAGGCTGCCAGTTTTGGGTTTCGGGGATACTTCCGAGGATGCCCGGTGCTTCCCGCAGGAATGGGTTTTTCCGGTAAGCGTAAATGAGTGGTGGGGCTGCAATCAGGGCAACTGTAGTTCTGACCTGGTGTACCCCACGTCATAACTACCCATGGACCTTCAAGTAGGATCCCCCACTGAAGCTACCAAGAGGTAAGTTATTTGTAGATGACAGTCTTTGTCGAGGGCTTGAGGGACGAAACAGGACATATATTCAGGATCTGCATCTATTGTTAGTTCTTAAACAGCAACCAAGAGAAGGCCAAGCTTGCCGAGCCCGTTGAAGGTGCACTGGCCATCAGCGGGTCGATCTACGTTGCACAGACGGCGTCCCTGTCGGACGGGGCTTCTAAAGGGTTTGTGCATGTTTGATAAGAGCTTCGGGATTGGGGAGTTCAGTTTCAGGAAGCAGGGATTCGTTTGGGGTCCAGGGCATGAATTTCACTTATTATGTAGACTTCTGGGATACCAGTTTGGGGATCAGGGTTCCGGGTCTAGAGGTTGGAGACTGAGGTTAGGTGTGTAGGGTGCAGGGATAAGGGTGCCGTCAGTTAAGGAACTAGCTTCACGACAAACCGGCGTCCGTGTTTGAAGATACTTGTCGGAGTCTATAGGATCGGGCAGAGTTCGCAGAGTTCGCTCGAGCAAGCTTGTGTGTGGAATTTGGTAAGCAGTTGGGGCTCTTTTTCTGAGATGTAGTCATTCCCCGCACTACATGGTAGTTCCCACAGATAAGAGCACCCCGATTTAGACCCTAAAGGAACTATAAACCTGATTACAGGGACCCCTGAAAAGCTACCCCTGATTTTGGGACCCCCCCCACAAATAAATTGAGCTAGGCAACCCCAGCGTCACATGCGCTGGCCTCAAAAAAGCTGCTGCACTACAGCGGACGGTAAGAATATCCTGCTCTTATGGGTTGCTGCTAAGGAGTTTAATCTAGACTTACTTGAATAAGGAAACCCTATTTTCTAGTATATACCCATAGTATGGTCACTCAATCTAAGTTCCGGAACAGCAGCCCAGTCTTAGAAAGCCTTCAAACCTAATCCCCAGACCCTAAGCCCTAAAACCCTTAAGAAGCTTCCTTGTAATCCCTAAACCCTAAACCCTAAACGTAATCCATCTTCAGTCATCATGAACCCTGCATCCCAAAGCTACAGAAGCAAAAGTCTAAACTCCTGAAAGGGGGGTATATAGGGTAATGTATATAGGGCTTAGGGTTTAGACTCCTTAAAGGGGGGTTATATAGCGGAGTATAAAAGGGGTTGGGGGATACTCGGAGTTTAGACTATAGCTCACTGAAAACGCACGTATGTGCATGTATCTACATGTTAGCAGCTAGATGTACGGAGGGGGCACCATAGCATCTGGGCCTCTTTCGGTTCAGGTTTATAGTCCCCCTTAAGTAGATAGAATATGGGGTATATAGGGATCTTATTATAACATACCCAAAGCCATATTCCATCTACTTAAGGGGGACTAGGGTTTGGGGAACATTTGTTCATGTCCCTCAACCCGGATCCTCGCCTCAGGTTCCTTTCAGGGCTCCTTTTGGGAATCCATGTCAGTTTGGGGGAGTGTAGCTTTAGGTGTGGCTAGACCCTAAACCCTAAACCCTAAGCCCTAAGCCCTAAACCCTGAGCAATCTAGGTTTAGCTTTACCTCTCCTTCAAAGTCATAGGGTTTAGGGTTCAGGGTTTAGGGTTTAGGGTTCTGAGGTTTTGGTTTAGCTTACGGCCGTCGTTATCCTTCTAGGTATAGGTGAGGTCAGAAGCCAGAAGTCCTTTTGTTTGGGATACAGGTCCAGCTATATATTTTCTAATCACAGCTACCCATGAGTTTCCAAGTAGGCCCTGGCGATCCAGAAGTTCTACACTGAAGGGCTTCCTCCGCCGCAGCAAGTTTATCACCTTGGGTACAGCACCCACTCTGTAACAGTTGGATAGAAGCAACAATAGAGTTATACATAGCCCCTCATATGACTCCTGATATAGATGGTTGCAGGGTGGGGGCAATACCCAATGTATCACCCTGAAGACTGTTTGAAGAAAGCCCGCCTCAATGGAAGACCATGGTAGACAAAATTGTGTACATACCGTCTCTGCGCCACAAAAATCCAGACGCCAAGCTGTAAACCTAAACTCTGGACCCTAGCCACTGGACTGCAGCACTCAGAGCCGGAAGGCGCCCAAAAGAGCACCCCGCTTTGCAGGACATCGTGCTGAACTGCTTGGCCCTGGCACTTCGGAATCATTCTGCAAAGTGTTTAGGCATTTCAGGCCCTGGTGTTTAGAGCTTGGGGCTGAGGATTTAGGGGCTTTGGGGTCTGGGTACCGGGTTCAGGCAAGCGTGCTGTTGTTGGAACAAATTTCTGGGATGCTGCTCGCTTCTTAGGTACCCAAAGCAGTCATTATAAACCGCTTGATCTGTCGTTGAATGCACAGTTCAAGTCTCCAAGACTAAGTTTTGTTGTATGCGAGCTTTCTTGCTCGAGTACTGGAGCTTCTGATCGCTTTCAGGATCACGCCTCCCGAAATACATCTGGAGCCCCACATAGCGCTGTCTTGGAAGGACAGCAGTCTTCACTGACTCCTTTGAGATTTGAAGACATGATGCATAGCCCCCAAAGACCAGAAGGCGAGTCAAAAAGGAGTTTTTCAGAATTGGGGTACCTTCGAGACCCGGAACGATCTCCCTTAACCCTCAGCCCGCAGCCCGTAGCCTTAGGGACTACCGGGATTCTAGCGGGATTAAGGGGCTTACGCAAGGGATTATACATGGTTTTTTTGTGACACACTCATCCCACCTTGATCATCCCAGCATATTGTAGGCGCTGTTCAAGGCTTCAGGTCTTCAACCGCCCAAGCCATGGCCAAATCCCAAATCCCAAACCCCAAACCATCCCAAACCTCAGGTCCAAAAGCACATACCCTTGCGGGGACAATCCTAAATCTTTTGCGAAGCCTTACACTAGCAATCCTGAACAACTTTGATATAACGTTTCCAAGAGCTTGTTGTCTACATACCTGGGTGTTCTTCTCCAGCTTCAAGATGTTGGACCTCCCCAAATTAGAACCTTGCGGGGTCCTGACACTCGAGTTCGCATGTGCAATATACTTGCATCATGAGTTGCCTGCCCATACCCTAAACCGTAAGCCCTTTTTGGGAGCAGCAGTTTGGGCAAACTCAAACATTCCTTCGCTGGATGGAGGAAAGTTTGCACCGCTTATGTAGTACCTAGGGTATCAGATATATCATGTGGTGCAATGTTTCCTCCTACACCCTAAACCCTACTCGGCATCTTTCTGACCTAGGAATTTGTGAGAATATCAACTCAGAATCCTATGAGTCGGATTTTGAGTTCAGAAAGCTGTTAGCGGGTGTGGGCAGTATCCCATCCTATACCGTCATCCCCTGATGAGCCGGATTTGTACTATGCAGGCCTCAGTTGGGGTTTATCATTTAGGGTTGAAGGTTTGCTCAGCCGGACCTCCCCGAACGAGGATTGAGGGTTTTAGGTCCAAGGGTTTAGGGCTGAAGGGCGGTTTAGCCTGACCCCCTGATATTGAATCCATCCCTCGATGCATCTGGTCTCTTAGAGGGCGAGCGTACAGTCATTTAGGTGGGTGCAGACATGTTTAGTCTTAGCGGAAGGCAGTGCAGCTTACTCCCTAAACCCTAAACCCTGGAGATGGAGTTAGTTCGTAGGTCCCATGAACCTCCCAGTGCCTCTTCTTTTGTAATCCCATTACAGAGAGCACCCGTTGAGGAACCCTGGACCTTCAACCGTAAGGGTTCCCCTAAGCCCAGTGTCCCGAAACTCTAGGGGTTTAGGGTTTAGGTCCGCATCGCTCTACCCTTCCTGCTCAGGACAATCACTGTATGCTGCCTAGAATTGGCCCGTCTGATCCCTTCTTATGGCCAATAAATCCCGTGGTCCCAAACCCTAAAACTTAAACACGAAACTCTACCTAAGCCCTAGAGACCTGTTTTGTGAGACATTCCCATCGCAGGCATTTGTCCTTGATGTGGACGAGCTGGTCGCGAACGTTCTGCTGACGGAGAAGTGGCGTGGCGAGCGACAGGAAGCTAGAATCCCTAAGCCTTTATTACCATCACCATTAGTGATATTCATATGAGCCATAGCCTAAACTCCTTAAAGGGGGGTTATACAGGGGATTATATAGGGGACTACTTACGGGGCTTATTAAGGGCGACGCTAGGAGTTTAGATTATGGCTCATATGATTAGTGCTATTATGAATGGCTATTGCTAGTACTACATCCCTTACCCCCTTGAAAGGGACATGGGGACCTTCTATATTGTTATAGCCCCAACCCCCTAAACCCTAAACCGGAAATCCTCAAGAAAGGCTGCGTGGCCTTCTGACCAAGATCCAGCCGATCACTTGCGGTATGACGAGGTCGGTGCTGCCTGGCTGCTTGAGGCTAAGGGGTTTAGGGTCTAGTTCAGGGTTGAGGGTTAAGGGTTTACGGCTCAGGGTTTAGGGTTTAAAGTTTAGTTCTGTTTATTTAGGGTTTGGAGCGTAGGGCCTAGGCTTTTGTAGGGCTTGGTGTTCGGCGCTGGGGGTTTGGGTTTATGCCCAATCCCTTACAACAGAACCCATATACCCTACCCCTGCGAAACTCATCCTTTCGAAGAGAAAACCCCATTTCCAAAACTCTGAGTCCTGAACCCGAGCCATAAAAGCTAAACTCTAAACCCGCGCCCACAAATCTTTCTGTTGCGAGTACTGGCATTGTCATTATTACTATTTTAAATCTCATCATTATTCCTATTCCTGCTACTATCACTACTTTGGCTACCTTTGTTTGTAGTATTGGTATCGGTATTAGTATTTGCTATCCGATCTGTATATCTCTCAGTCCTAGTAGTACTACGACTACAAATCCTAAGCCCAAAGCCCATAAATCCTACAACCGGAGGCCCAGCCCTCAACCCTGCACCCTAAATCCTAAACCCTAAACCCTAAATACTAAACCCTTAACCCTAATCCCAGCACCCTAAGTATACTGTCAAGTGTCACTGCACCCAAGGCGGGCGCCATTCCAGGATGTCCTGCGAATTGCGTCACTTGCAAGACTTGGGCAGTGCAGTGGATGGGGTTCAATGTTTTAGGGTTCTAGGGTTTAGGGTTCACGGTTTTAGGGCTTCAGGGTTTTAGGGTTTCGGGTTTAGGGGTTTGGGGATGAGGGTTTTGGGATTTGTTTTTTTAGGCAGTTGTACGTTTGGGCTTAACTTAGGGAGTTAGGGTCTAGCGTTTAGGATATAGATTTTTGGAGAAGTAGGAGGAAAGGATGCTTGAACATGACAATAAAGGGACTCTACTGGGAACCCCAAACCGGGAACTTCAAGAATATAGTAGGTATATAATAGGAATATACCTACCAGGGTCCTTATATTCCATTATATTCCTTCTATATTCTTGGGGTTCCCTATTTGGGGTTCCCAGTAGAGTCCTTTTAGACAAGGAAACTGGGATTGCATTGGATGCTTTCAAGATTGTAGTGTAGGGCCTATGCAATTCATGCAGGGTTGGTTGTACGGTAGATACTACCATAACTGGGTAGGCTTTTGGGCTCCTTAAATATTTTCCCTTATTGGTTTTATAGGGACCCATCTATACTAGTATTTTTCAAAGGTCTCTAAAGGCCAACCAAGATAAGTATACAAGAATTGCAATGGAGCAATGTTTGTACTTACGGTGGATGAGGTTTCGGGATGAAGGTTTACGGATAATGTAGACCCCTAATTTATAACCCCCCTCCCCTTAATAGGGATTATAATAGGAAATTTGAGGATAATGGAAAAGAAAATGGAAACTACTATAGTATACTGTGGGTATTTAATTGTGATTATCATAGGGATCCTAATATAGAGGCCCTTGAAAAGCAGGGGGTGTATTAATCACGGGTCTACATGGGTTCAGGGATCAGGCTTTGCGGAGTCGGGATGCTGGCTCATGGTTTATGCCCCGAAGCCCTAAACCACTTACGAACCAACTAACTGACTTACGGACTCCGTTACTCACTCACTCAGTCACCCATCACTTGCTTATTTGCTTGCTTGCTTGCTTGCTTGCTTGCTTGTTTACTAACTTACCAACTTACTTGTTTGCTCGCTTGCTTGCTTGCCTGCTTTCTTGCTTGCTTGCTTGCTTGCTTGCTTGCTTGCTTGCTTGCTTGCTTGCTTGCTTGCGTGCTTCCTTGCTTGCTGGCTTTCTTGCTCACTTACTTATTTACTTAATTACTTACTTAACTATATTTTACTTTACGTTACTTTACTTTACTTACCACGTTTTGATGTAGTGGGATATAGTTTCCATTTTTTCATTGCCCGGATAGAGCCCTATATATCCTCATGTAGCGGGATAATCCTTTCCCCCTGATATTACACCACCCCCCCTAGTATTGAATACGGGTTCGCCAGAATTCCAAATTCTGAAAGATGCCCCGAAGACTATGTTTAAAAGGGCCAAGACGAGTTGATTGCGGCTCTTGGGGTTTTTAGCACGACTCTTGAGGAGTAGGGATCTCTTTCATTTTCTAGATTATGACTGTTTTTGATGATTGTTTTTGAACGGTTTTTAGCACGGAATTTGCATAGAAAAATTCCAGAAGCAGATTCCAATGCCCCAATTTGGAATACGGCCTACTAAGGTCCCAATTTGAAAATGTCCCGTAATGTCCCCAATACGGCCTTAATTTGGAATAGTCCCGAATAAGGCCCTAGTTGGAATAGTCCCTAATAAGGCCCTACTTGTAAACGCTATCGCGCGCCCGCCTCGGCTGTGGGGTGCACAGACAGCAATGCTCACTCACACTGGGGAGGCAAACCCTTCACCCCGTGTATCCCAACACCGGGATGGAGCGACCGCGCTGGAAGTTGATGCGTATATCCTAAATGGGGAACGACATCGTGTCAAGGAGGCGGAGGCCAGGGTATCGGGAGGGGGGTAGTGGGGGGTACAAGCATCAACTTAGACCTTGCACCTGCATGTTCGAAGTAGGGGAGTCGGATCGAGGCGGACCAGATTCAAGTCGGTGTGCTGCAGTCAAAATAGGCATGGAGAGGTAAAACATGGATCAAAGATTCAGGGTTGAAAGTTTGGCGTGCAGTATGTAGGGCTCAAAGCATGTTTCGGTTTCTGGATTTCCTAATCAGGTGTCTGATCCTTACCCCAAAACCCTTAACAATGTCGCAGCATGTCGTGGCACGCCTATGTACAGATAAGAATTAGACGGTGGCACGTTCATGCTCGCAGATGTTGAGAAAAGACCCTCTAAGGCGCATACCCAGCGCCGCCGCAACGAAAAGCTGGCAGCTTCGGCCAAAGCAAAAGAACACGGCAAGGAAAACATGTGTCGCCGCAATACGAGCTATGGACGGACGCCTTTGGGCTGTAGGTTGTGGGGCTTTAGCCAATTCTGGTATCGAAAATCGTGTCTTGTTCTGAAAAATTGTTTTGTTCAGGAAAAATTGCGGAAATCATCGGGACCTCCTAATTTTCCAAAAGAAGAAAAGGCCTCGAAACGTTTGGGCTTGAAAAGATGCATGTGGCCTATGCCACAGAACCGTTGGAAAACAAGCCAAAGTAAATTTGCTTAGGGGGACGTGCCCAAACCCTGTGTAAGTAAACCTTAACCTCCTAAATCCCAGCATTCCAGCCTATGCCAAAGAATCGTTGGAAAACAAACCAACATAAACCGTTCTGAGGTATTTGCAGCGGGCGTGGGCAAGCGGGGACGGGCTGGGGGTAAACAATGAAAAGTAAGGTTGAAAAGGAGGGGCCGAGAGGGGGGAGAGGGGGTGAGGGGGGGGTGCGGAGAGAGGGAGAGGGGACGAGAGTGGGTAGCTTGACCAGCGAGTCCTGGAATTTCATGTTGGACTGGGCCGCCCACCACTGGAGGGGCGGGAGGGGGGGTTTGCCACAGTCGGAGGGTCTGCAAGGGAAAAAGGAGAGGGAGTTTGTAAGGGTTCCTAACGCCATCGGCGAGTTTGAAATAGTCCCTAATAGGCCCTAAGTTTGATATTGTCCCTGATACGGCCCGAATTTGAAATAGTATCTAACAAATTCCTTAATGAAGCCCTAATTTGAATCAGTCGCTAATTAGGCCCCTACTTGAAATAGTCCCTAATAAGGCCCTAAGTTGAAATCGTCCCGAATACCCCCCTAATTTCAGATAGTCCCTAATAAGGCTCTAGTTTGAAATAGTCCCTGATACGTCCTGAAGTTGAAATGTTACATGATTTTAACCAGATTTTAATAGGACCCATTATACACACCCCCTAATGTTCGGGTTGTACGATAAATATTCGCCCCGAGTATAAAATACGGTTCGGAATATTTACATTAGGGGGGAGCCCTTTAATATTAGGTGGAAGGGATTATATGAAGATATATCTTTACATAACCCTTCATATCTCCAGAGAATATGTGAGCTATGGTCAATATCAGCCTTACCAAGGGACCATTAAGCGTGGACATAGGGTTCCCTCTTGTAGTTTAGTATAGTCCCTAATAAAGTCCTTAATAAGGAGCCCATGTCCAATACATGTAGAGTAGAAAGTGTTGACTGCAGCTCATAGAGAGGATTCTTTGCCATGAAACGAAGCACCATGTGTGAAACCAGAATGATTAAGTCTCGCGTAAGCCACACACTACCTGAATCCTACACTTTGTGGCGCTCTGGAGTTACTTAGGCGTGAGGTAGCCTACTTGCAGTATATTTCGGGTATAGTACATCACTCCGAGAAACGAGAGCCCCAGAATGTTGAACCCTCAACTAGCAAGAGGTTGACCCTCGGCGGCGTTCTGGGAACAGTCCTGGTTATTCTGCTGACCTTTAGAGGACCTGCCTCTTGAAGATTGGTTGTGGGCTTAGGTTATAGAGTCCAGGTTCAAGGTTTAGGGCTTAGGGTTAAGGGTCAAGGGCTTGATGGGGGAGTTGAATCATAGGGTTTGCGTGGTATTTGTCTCGTTATCGCTGGTGGCATCAAGAATTACATGTGCCTGCTGCAGCAGCCTCAAAAATTACCACCATGCTGCCCTTGCAATCCTAGTATGAGCTGTAGTCTAAACTCCTGAAGGGGATCATTCAGGGGAGTATTACAGGGCTCATTAAGGGAGATACTAGGAGTTCAGACTATAGCTCATATCACAGCTTCAATATAACCTCCTTCAAACTTGTGCATTTTCTCATGCCCCTACCTGACTTTGTTCGGTGGATGTCCATGGGTTTTTATTACGAAGGACGGCGTAAACCCCGCTTTGGATGGAGGAAATTCTGCATTGCCTACCCCAGGATTCACCATGCGCTTGGGTTCCGAAGTGGGCAAGATTTCCTCCAGCCACCATAGGAATGGCATTCTTCTTCTCCGAACCATGGCAGGATGGTGCTACTTGGAGGTTGATAGCTAGATCTAAGTTGGATCGCAGGATTTCACAGGGACCCTGATCAAGCTTGGAACTATGGTTACCTTCCGCCCAACTCCCCTGGTAACTAACCACAAAACTTTCGAGGAGTGCCCAGCAACATATCAAAGTGGTAGATGTATGTAGCAGTACTCCAGCATCCCAAGCCCTCCATGCAACATATCCAGGAACTCTAGCCATTCCGAAGCCGGGAATCGCGAATCTAAAGCCCGGAATCAGGAAGGAGATGCGGGGATGGGATGCGGGGGGTCAGGGAGGGGTCTTGCAGGGGCAGCCGTTGCTGGAAGGGAGGGGGGCATTGGACAGCTTGAGCGCTGGTTAGAGAGGGAATTTTGGGCAAAGTTTAAAAGGTTCCAAGAAAAGGTCCTCAACGATTGATCCGAATACTGGAGGAATGTCTTCTACAAACAACTCACGACGAAAATCCAGACCGCCAGGAAACGTGGAATCTGCGGCCGTGGCATTGTGTGGAGGCTGGCTACCGTCAATCGCCAGCTTGCTTCACTTCACGCCTGAAGTGGTGGGGCTACAGTTCCCCTTAAGTAGATATAGGGATAATGGAAAAGAAAATGGAAACTACTATTTAGGGTTTAGGGTTTAGGGTATAGTCCCCCTTAAGTAGATAGAATATGGGGTATATGGGGTTCTTATTATAATATGCCCAGAGCCACATAGTGTATCTACTTAAGGGGGATTATAGGGCTAAACTCCTTGGACATTCTACCCGACGTCTGTAGCTAGCACAAGCCCAAATAGTCGAACCTTTGACAAGACAAGGCAGTAAACCCTAATTTTTAAAACCCAGTCCTGAGAACCCAACCTGGCTCTGTGTCCTTTGACAGATCCAAACAGGCCTCGCATTGGACTTCGGGCTTGGGGTTCTTGGCATATTTGAGGGTAGGGACAGTATCGGATACCATAACAAGCCCTCAAACTCGAGCCCTGAAACCCCCTCACGCAGTTGAACCTCCAAGCCTTCAATCGTTGCTCATGAATTGTTGATCCAAACCTTACCACGAAGCCCAGGGAGCACACAGGCAGTTCTCAGTGAGTTCATTGGTTCAGCACCTGCGGGTTGCTTGCACTGTAGAAGCCTGAATGAGCATACATATTTTCCCCTGACAACCCTGCTATGCGGGGGGGATCGTCAGATTATGATCCCTTTTGGGGTACTCTAAACCCTAAACACTAGACTGGGGTACTCTAAACAAAAACCCTAAACATTGAATTAAGGGCTGTATTTTATGAGGGGATCCAAAAAGAGCCCTGGGTTTGACGCCCCAACGCCCTATTCCAACTGCGTAGGCCCCCGCAACAGGTGATCTTATGGGTCGAGGGTGTTAGAACTTTCTCCTCTGGGACTTCTAGAATGACCTAACACTCAATGATAATTTCAAAGGTCATAAGAATGGGCCCCCATTATGGGCCCCTACCTTTTTCCTAGGTCGTTGCTACGAGCATCAGGTGGGGTTTAGGGATTCATAGGATACATCATAGGTATGTAAGGACACCAGGGCCATACCATGGCCCACAGTTCAATCTAGCCCACACCCTAAACCCTAAATCGCGAAGCCCTAAGACCTTAACCCTAAACCCATAAACTCTCGAGTGAAGCTCTACCTTGAATTTTATCCCCCAGGGCTGAAATGAGCCGAAGACCGGCCGGGAGTTAGGTTTTTTTTGGGTTTAGGTGGTGTAGGGTGTAGCGGGTTTAGGGTTTAGGGTTCAAGGGTTTAGGGATTTAGGGTTTAGGGTGGTTCAGGGTTAAGGGTTTAATGAGTTTATTTAAGACATTGCAGGAGGGGAGCTACCATGTAGGGACCTTACCTGAGCCTTATGTACCCAATACGTAATTCCCGGTTGTCCCTATAGATGCCTCATATACACTTCATACCTACTTTGGGGTTTAGGGGCGTTCAGGGTTTAGGGTTTGGGGGTCTAGGGGGTTTAGGGTTTAGCCAATACATCACAAGGTGGCATAGAACCCCAACCCCCAAGATTGGGACCCTACAAGTATTACGTGGCCATCATGGGTCCGACTTTCGGGGTTTCTTCTGCCAAAATCCTCCTCATTGATCTGGCTGCGGAGGGTTGAGATGTTACCGTTTGCAAAAGCGAGGTTTGCGGCTGACCTGAAGTGCTGCAGGAGATGGCCACTGACTAACACAAGGGCCTGCCTTATCTATAAGGATGACAAGCTACTCCAGCCTTTTCGGGACTTCCATTTATCTCATTCCCATGGAGGCTGAAGGCATCCAAGCTTGAAGAGACGAAGTTTTGCTTCAGGTTTTACAGATGTCGAGCCTTGTCCTCCCAAAGGAAAAGCCAATGTCTCTGTCCCGAAGTGCCAATGAGTATGCCCGCTGCGTTGGATGTCCATGCCAACATAATGCATGCACCCTGTGTCCTTGGAACTCCACTCACTTGTTCACTTCTTTCTCTTCACTCGCTTGTTCATTTATTTGTGTTTGTGGAAGTCGCTTCGTTGAACAATAAAAACAAGAAGCGAACGTAATACACACATTGATAAGAGAGAGAGGAAAGAGAAAGAAGAAGGGAAAGAGATAACAAAAAAATTGGGAAATGATGAAGAAAGAGAAGACAAAGAACCTCCACGAAGATAATCCAGTTCCTAAAGTGTTATCATTAGAAGATTGGTATCCACTACCTGGTGCCCCACTACTCTTGAGGCCATCTTCCTCCCTTATTGGGGTCTGAATGGGTAGTGGGGTACACCTAAACCCTAAACACAAACCCCGAACCCTAAACCCTAGGGTTTGGGGTTTAGGGTTCGTGGGGGTACCTTTATAGATTTCCGCTGTTTTGGGAGTACTTTTGGCCAAGCCCTATATCCTAAACCGCACTTACGACTTTGAATTTATACCTTCTACCTGAATCTCTACAACCTACCCTTTAAGGTTCGGAACCGATACCCTATGCTCGCAACCCTAGACCCTAAACCCTTCAAACCCAAAATCCCACACCCCTAAATCATAAACTCCCACGCCCTAAGCCCTAAACCCTACACGTTGGGTATTGCCCCCCCTCACTAACAGTTGGATAATAATTATAATAGGGTTATATATAGCCCTTATCAGGACCCCTAATATAGACTGTTACTGGGTGGGGGCAGTACCCAACCTTCACCCTCAACCCAGAAAGGCAACCTCGACTTCAGCTACACGGGCGGTGTCGCGACAGATCCGAGCATCGTCCTCATGCGGGGTGCCCAGACAGGGTTCAGGGCTGAGGCCTCAGGATTTTGGGTTAGGCTTTAGGCTTTAGGGTTTAGGGTTTTAGGCTAGGGGTTTAGGGTTTAGGGGTTTAGGGCGTGTCTTCTTAACTTGTAAGTGGGGCTTTAGGACTCGGGGGTGCAGTCCTTCTTTGTTTTGGGATCAGGGTTTAGGGCTTAGGGGGTAATTAGTGCTTATACGGGTCAGGGTTTCGGGATAAGGGTTTAGGGTTTTGGGTTCAGGAGTGTACTCAAAATGGAAGTTTCCCAAAATGGGTCATACCTTGGAGAGTCCGATTAAGATGGATTATAGGATTTTAGGGTACCCGTGCTTCCAGGACCATACAGTACAGGGATTGCAGAGTTTTTGGATTTGGGCAAGCCCTTCAGCTCAACCCTAAACCCTAAACCCTAAAGCCGAGACCCTAAACCCTAAATCATCCTAAATCCCTAAACCCTAAACCGTGTCAAGGGTTCTAGTCGGCATAGCTGTGACACTCCCCGGCGGAGTAGCTATGAGCTGATGAGTGGAAAGTCAGGACAGTTTTTAGGGCTAGGGCCCCCCCTAAACCCTAAACCCCACATATCCTTATATAGTCACCATAGACCCTAAACCCGAAATCCTAAATCCCAAATATCCTTATAAAGTCCCCATGTGCCTTAAGCCCTCAACCCCAATCTTTGGCCCTAAGCCCTTAACATTACCCGAAGTGCTACTTGACCCTAAGCATCAGGCTCTGAGCTCTTTTGACATGGTCCGTCCGAACTTGCGTGGGAGTGCTGTATGGGCTTTGACATTCGGCTGTGGTCTGCGAAACGAATGAATGCGATACATCCCCTGGCAAGGGTTATCTATGGGTTTAGGGTGTAGGCATTAGGGTTTAGGGTGTAGGGACAATGCCCCCTTATAATGGAGTGCAGATGGGAAAGAAAAGGGATGGTAAAACGGAAGCTGGGATTGTGTAGCCTTTTTGTGGAGTTCTGGCTAGATCTGTACTGCAGGGTCCCTGTAACGTCGCTGCAAATCTCAGAGGCCTCCTGCCCAAAGAAGGGACTAAGAACTTGGAAGTTCTTCTACCTGCAGGCCTTCGGTCGTTTGAGCGTATACTTTTTCCTCAGTAGGGGTAAGTGCCGTTGTTGCATGGGAGCCCGAACCTCAGACCTGAGACGTCCTGAATCGGTTTAGGGCTTAGGGCTTAATGTCCATTTGCTGTCTCCTTTGAAGAAACCTTCGAATCCATCCAAACTTCCAGGAAACACTCTAGGCATTACAGGTGCATAGCGCCCTCGGTAATCAAGGAGCACGTGGACAAGGGTGTGGGGTAGTTTAGGGTTTAGGATTTAGGGTCTGGGGTCTCAGGGAATTTCTTCAAGATAAAGTGTGAGCCCTCTCAAAAACAAGGAAGACGACCGAAGAAGAACTAGAAGATGCAGAAAAAAGACGAGGTGTTCCAGCACTGTTAACCTTGAATGAACCCTGAGTCTCCAACCGTAAACTCGAACCCTCTACTCTCAGCTCTAATGAGTAGTTTCCAGAACTAGGTAGAAGCCAGACCCCAGACCGGAATCCTCATTATGGGGACCCTAAAAGGCAGCTCCAATCTTAGGTAGCCCTAACAGATCTTCCATTACCCTGATAAAGCCGGTCCCTTAACGCAAGAGGGTGTCATGTACAACCGGCTGATTGTGGGTGCATTGAGACGCAGATTCGCAGTTGCAAGGCTGTGTTCCAGCCTGTCATGGTCCTTCGTCGACGCCGGCAGGCTCACCGACAAAGATCACGTCGAAAGGTACACACGCAGCAGACAACTGGTAGTCGATCTGCGAGACGAGGGATGCTGCTTACCTGCTGCACTGGGCCAGACTCCCCCACTTGGTCACCTAGGAGCCACAATACGCTGTGGATTCGCGTGAAGTGAAAAAAAGACCGCCGGATATTCGTCTACGGTGAGGACACCTTGGCTTTCTACCCTCAGTACGTGTTCAGTTTTGACACGCATGCACCATGAACAAGCCGCAGGAAGCCTGTGTAGTGGGCCACGCGCCAGAATGGGTCAGAAAGGTAAAATCCACCCTAAAGCCCTAACCCCTAAATCCCTTAGCCCAAAACCCCGGATCCTGCATAAACCCTACATAATCCCACCTCCCGTGTTCTATGCCATGCTGATTCCCCATCAGTCCCCCATGAAGCCCAAATCCGTGAGACGTTTATATGACCAGAGGATTGTGGTATCCCAGCCCCCATTATATTAGGAACCTCCATACACATATAGAACAAGCCATATGACGGTCGCAGAGTCCTTTTTGGGGCGAGAAATCTTTGCATTACTTGTAAGAATCGCAATGTGATGCCGTCATGGTACCTAGGCCCCCTTTGGGGTAACCCAAGTCCCCTTGCCTCAGGCCTGTACCCTAAACCCCCCTTGCCCCTACACCATAAGCCGCCTTGTATTATCCAAAGGCCAGCAGTCTTCGGCACGGACAAATTTCATTCGACTTGTCCGGAGACTACGGAGGCTTACTTGCGAGATTTGGCGTTTGTGGGGTTCAGGGTTTTAAGGTTTAGGGGTTTAAGGGGTGTAGGGCTTAGGGATTAGGGCTTAGGGCTCGGGGATTAGGATTTAGGATTCAGAGTTTAGGGCTGTCGGACAGAGGGGTTTAGTTAGGGTTGAAGGTTCAGGCTTTAGGATTTAGGGCTTGAGAGTTCAAGATTTTGGGAGTAGTGCTCGAACTCGAGAGGCCAAATCCGAACCCTGAACCCTGGGACCTGAGCCTAACAATCCTAAGCCGTATACCTTAAACCCTAAACCTTGAACCTAAGCCTAATAGCCTAGACCCCAAATCCTAAGCCCGAACCTGAAGCCCAAGACTCTAACTCCAAACCTTGGAACTGCCGTGCGTTGTTGCCACCCATTTCAACCCGCGCATTCTCAGAGCGCATGCAGAATTTTCAGAGCTGCAACTTGTGGGTGCCCTTAATCACCCGCTATACTACACTTCGGTGGGTTCCGCCTGATTTAGGCTTATATATTCAAGGGGGAGCCTTAGGGGGAGCACGGTTGATGTTACAATCCTGCATGACCTTGGTATACTAGAATACCATACTTCCCGTGGTACATGATGCATAGGGCCATGCAGCATTGTTAGTATGCATCCTAAATTAGTTACCATTTCCACTGTCTTCTTCCGTTCCCCCTATATGACACCCTAAAGCCTAAACCCTGAACCCTAAACCCTATATATCCCTATATACCCCTTTAAAGAAGCCTTAATATCAGGATCTATGAAAGTAGCAAATACTTATACTGGGCTTATAGCCCTACTTCTTCTTATCCCCCTAAATGGTCTTATAGGGGTTTCCCCATTATAAGTAGGGTTATAATCACAGTTATATGTAACTGGGCTTATAGGGTTTAGGATTCAGGGTTTAGGGTTTATAGCCCTACTTCGTATCCGCCCGTAGTAACTACGTCCCATGGGCCTCCAAGTAGAGCTCTGAAGCCTGACACCTAACCCCAAAACAAAGAGGGTTTAGGGTTGGGGGCTTAGGGTTTAGGGTAGGGATATATTGGGGTTTTTGTTTTATTGTTTTAGGCGTTTAGGGGTTTGAGGTTTTAAGGTTTTATGGGAAGTCCATCTGCCCCAAATAGAGGGCTACTTCAAGGCAAATGGGTAGGACATCAGGGGAAAGTAGCCCATGACTATGACCCTGAACATTTGAGCATCTTACGCGGTGTTAGTCGGGCCGCGAATGGAGGCATGGATACCTACAGTGGCCGCTTTATATCTCCCAACTATGAACTAATTACCATTATATGTGCAGTTCCATAATTTCTTAAAACCCAAAGCAGTCGTGTGCATTTTCTTTTCCATCCTTTCATGCCCTACCGACAGTGCTCGACCCCATTCCCTGTACCAAAGACCTCGAACATTCGGCCCTTGCAAATTGCACACGCCTCCCAGCTCGTCTACCTGCAGAAGTATTACCTTCCGGAGCTTTGGACATCTCAGTACATGCTCCCGAGAGTTTAGGGATTGCATTCCTGCAAACTAACATGGAAGCCCAGAAAGGGCCTACGAAGAGTGCCGACTTGTAAAAACGAGACCATTTCGGTTTCCAGGTTTTTTGGGGGGAGGGTAGGTAGTTTAAGTTTTTCAGGAATTTGGCGGTTAGAGTCTAGGGTCCAACAAATCTCTCATGCTTGTGGGTTGGGGTTTATAGCCTTTAAAGGGGTTATAGGGGGTATATATAGGGATATATGGGGACTATATAAAGGTCCAAGGACTCAACAAATGGGGGGTTTTGGGTCCAAATGCTATATCTGAAGTCCTTGGTTCAGGGCTGTTCTGGGAGCTTCGGAACCTGCAAGTGTAGCACCTTCATCAGGGTCGATCGCTTCAATCAAAGGGGCTTGCTGCTAGCGTTTGTTAGTTAAGAGATGAAGGGTATTCGAAATGGTTCTTGGTACTGACAGACCGGAAATGTTGAGATGTTAGCGAGCTCAGTACGAAGGCGAGTGGATGGGGTAACTGGAGCGTGATTGTTTGCGAATGAATGGCGGGCTTTTGGGAAGGCTTTTTCGCCGCATGTCACAGACTCTTCAAACTCCAAGGCCCTCAAATTAAGTATGAGCCGCAAAAGACGCAAATGCGCTTTTCTCTCACAGGGCATAATGAGAGAGCGCATCACGGAACGTTGTGTGTAGTGTGGATTCCTACATACTTACCGGTGGTTAGTAGGGAAGCAGGGGTTACAATCCCAATAGAATTCCTGTATAATCTATTCCCTCAATCCGAAACCTTAGTCCCTATGTTGTATGTTCCCTTGTTCCCTAAAAAGTCTACTTTCAAGTTTGGGAAGCCGCTGCCAGCCGAGAAAGCCTTCTGTACCACAGGTGCAGGTGGGGATGACGAAGCTTTATCCTCCTCTCCCTTCAGGGTTTAGGGATCTCCCTCATAAACCCTACAGCGAATACATCCTTAAACCCTTAACTTTAAACCCTCCACCTTAAACCCTAAACCCTGAACCCTAGACCCTAAACCCTGAACCCTAAACCTTGAACCCGAAACCCTAACCTGTAGAGAACTCCAGGGCAGTGATACCTCCTGAGATTGTGATGTAGCCGACGGCTGGATATGGGACTTTTCCACATAGCCTTTAAATTCCTTGTAGGGCCTTGGCAAGAGAGCCACGCGGTTTAGGGTTTAGGGGCCCGAAGCCCTTACCCCTAAATCTTAAACCCTTAAACCCCTAAACCCATAGCCCTTCATAATCCTTGTAGGGCCCTGGGAAAGAGGTACTGCTAAGCCCTGAAATCCGGGCGTGCGAGACTCGCAACAAGGTGACCCTAAGCCCTACTCAGAACCCCAAACACTACACTACACCTTGACCGGTCTAGGGTTTAGGGTTTAGGGTTTAGGTTTAGGGTTTAGGAACCAGCATGGAACCAAATTGGCTCCCTTTAAGAGGGCCGCAGCCCCGGCAGCGCCTTATTATAGGGGTCATTGGGAACATATTTGGGGGGCCCATGGTAGGGGCCTGCAGCAGCAACAAGGGAAGCTCTGGGCAGGCTGCCCTGTGGCCCATACTAACTAGGTGCGCTGACTCTGAAATTTGTTGTTCGCCCTGGCTGATATGTCGCAGTAGGTGCGTAACTTGGCCTGGGCACAGATACACGCAGAGGATCCCAGCAACAGACGCAGGCCCGAACAACAACTTCGACAGCATGCTTGACGCTTCTAAAGCCGAGGTAAGCTTTTTGTCGCAGCTCAGGGCCGCTTATGATGGATCCACGTTAGTATGGGAGAGGGTGCGTTGCAGTGGCTGGTCAGCTCCACATGATCCCACCCCCAAAATCCTGCTGTTTCGTTCCTAGACTAGCCACGCCACTTCCTGCACCCTAAATACTGTCTTTTCTCTGAATCTTTACCTCACCAGCCGGCTGCACCAACAGATTCCTGAGAAGAATCCCCCCATCCAATGCCTGAATCCCAAAACACTTCCGCCTTGAGTTCGCGCCTCAAAAAAGTCTTAACCTGGGGCCCTGAAACCTGAAACCCACAATCCACAACCCTGAATACCTATATGGCATCCCAGGATTTAAACTCAACTCCAACCGCTCGAACGAACACCACCATCCGGAGCCACCTGATCGTGGTTTATTTTTGTAATACTAGAAAACAATGATATGAACATTGAGAATAATAGTAGTTTTAGGAACGAATCTAGAAAGCTGAAAGTGTAGGGCTTCAGGAATAGCATTAAAGTTTAGGATTTGGGGGTGTGGTTTAGGGTGCAGGCTTAGGGTTTAGAGTCCAGGACCCGGATTTGGGGTTTAGGGCCAGCAGTAGTACAGGCTAGTGATGTGAATTTCTGCTGAGCTGGCAATGCCTAGATGCTAGCACCCCTAAACCCTTAACCCTAAACCCTAAATCCCAAACCCAAACCTCAAGCATAGGTTTTAGAAACGATCAGTGGGGTTTAGGGCTTACGGTCTAGCGCGAACCGGCTCGGCTTGCGGACCCTAAACCCTCAACCCAACGCGGTTTAGGGGTATAGGGTTTAGGGGTTTAGGGGCTTAAGGTGTAGGGTTGGCGTTAGGTTTAGGATTTAGGGTTGAGGGTTTAGGGTTTAGGGTAAACCCCAAAACCCTAACCCCCAGGATCCCTTTGCGATGCTCGTATGAGCTACTGTCAAGCTCGGGCTTACTAAGGGGCCCCTTAACAGTGGACAATAATGGAAAATCAAATGGTAACATTGAAGATTAAATGGTAACTGAGATTATGTAGGGGTTTATTGGGATATATATGAGCTAGGGTCAAGAGTATGCTTACTAAGGGACCCCTTAACAGTGGACTTGGGGGTCTGTCTCTCACTTGAGTGTCGTCCCTAATGTAGCCCCTTATAAGGAACCCAGGTCCATAAAATTATCCTAAACCCTAAACCCTAAAACTCTAAACCAGGCCCTAAACCTTCATTATTTGGGAAATAGTATAGACTCTAGCTCATATCCTGCGGCTTCCTAGGGGCTTCAGATGCTGAGGGAGATCCCCGTATGCATCATGACTCTTCGGTTGTTTGTTCAGGGTTTAGAGTCTAGGGTTTAGGGGTTCAGGGTCTAGGGTTTAGGGGTTTAGGGTTTACCGTTCAGGGGTTTAGGGTTTATATAGGGTTTGCGCATGTTGGAGCTTGCCGAGGGAGTTTCCGCACTCGGAGATTTTGAGTGGGCTGACGCACTCAAGCTTGCTTGGGAGATGTCGGGAGCGCCGGAATGAGACCCTACTATGCAAGCCGAAATAATTACCAGTATTGGTAGGTTTTAGGTTTTAGGGTTTAGGGATAATTACCAATAAATTAAGGTTCCATATTCCTTGTACAATTATATTGTAGGATACCTCAAATGGACGTCAAAATCATATTGATAATGATTTAGGCCCCTGTAGTACATAACTCCCTCTCCATACAACACACCCCGGGTTTAGGGTTTGGGTTTAGGGTTTAGGGGTTTAGGGTTTGGGGTTTAGGGTTTTAGGTTTGGGGTTTAGGGTTTGGGGTTTGGGGTTTAGGGTTTGGGTTTAGGATTAGGGTTAGGGTCCACCAGCCCCTCTAGTTGTCGCTATGACCAGTTCCCATGAGCTCTACACCCAAAACCTAAACCCAACGAAGCGCCAGCAAGCTGAGGCACAACGTATTGGGAGAGCAAGCAGCTACAGCACGTCTCCTGGCCGACCCCTAGCCCTAAATCCTGAGCCTGGAACCCTAAACCCTGAAACAATTGAGTCCTAAGCCTTTAGCTCAAGTGCCTTGTTGTTTTGGGTCTAGGGGTTTAGGGTTTCAGGTGGCGTCTAGCGTGCAAACAGCCAACTGTGTTTCTTTTTGCACTCCGGGCCAGCGCTGGGCCTGAAATCCTACTTGAAACGTCATGGGTAGTTTCATGAGTAGTCACGGTGGCATTATTACAACTAAGGAATGGGAAGTACAACCTCATTTCTACCTCCTCATGAGCCTTCAGGTACTGGCGGGAAGACTTCCTTTTTCTGAATGCATGGCACGTTCGCGCTCCCCATCCGGAGCAGACTGGTTGTCGAGCTCTAAATCCTGGGCAAACCTATATCCGGATTAGGGATGTAGGGTGTAGCGCTTTAGGGTTTAGGGTGTAGATCCACTTTTGGTCGCAAATCCTATGCCTTGACTCCTGCACCCTTAGTCCTCAGCTACCTCGTGCTTAGTAGGGAAAGAGGGAGCGGATCTTTATAGTTGCCTGTACAAATCCGCCAGTCCAGCGGACCAGATCCTGGGGGCAAGTACAGTCTCATATCTTCGAGCCGACTCAAAAACACAATCTTAACCTGCGCCCGAACATGTGTCGTTTTGTCCACCTCCACCCTTAAACACGAAGAAACCCTACAACGCTAAAACCTACCTAGCCTTGAGCCATCCCCAACCTCCTCACACTCAGGGACTTTGAGAGCTAAGGTATGGGATTTCGCCCTTCATCCGGAGACCGGTGGCTGCTCTTTGGCCTCAAAGGTTTATGGTCTACTTACAGATTGTGGAGGCAATCTTGCCCCACTCTACATACCGGATACCTCGGACTTGTAGTATGTCAGGAATCCTATGTGGTGCAAGATTTGCTCCATCCACCGTAGGACTCAACATGTGAGCGACGGTCAATATTAGCCGTATATGGACCCTTAACGGTAGACATGGGGGTCCCTCTTGTAGTTTAGCATCGTCCCTTACATAGTCCCCCATAAGTGACCCATGTCAATTAAATTGCCCTACACCAAACCCTAGACCCTAAACCGAACCCTACACCAAACCCTAAACCCTAAACCCCAAACCCTAAACCCCAAACCCTAAACCAAACCCTAAACCAAACCCTAAACCCTAATGATTTAGGATATATTGACTGCTTTGGGCATAGGGTTCAGCAACTAAGGTTTGGTAATGAAGGGTGAAGGCTTAGGGTGTACTTACTAGTTATTAGCAGGGAATAAGGCAGTAAAATCCCTATAGAATCCCTATAGAAGCTATTCCCTTATTCCCTACTAAGAGCAAGACTTCACATCTACCCACCCCCGAACCAGCATGGAACCCCACAGACTGCTACAAACAGGGTTTAGGGTTTAGGGTTTAGCACCATTGTCCTCTGAGGAGGGGGCTACCCAGAGGGCTTCAGTTTCCAAGGTGATGTAGACCCATGATTAATAAGCCCCCTCCTTTCAAGGGCCTAAATGTTAAGATCCCTACTAAGGGGAGGGGGTTGAAGAATCAGTGTCCTGGGGTAGGATCGCTTTGGGGCCCTGCCCCCAGAAAAAGGTTGACCTGAGCCGCGGGCCGGCATTCAATTGAAGCCTAAAGATTGAACCCTTAGCATGGAGTGCTCTATTACCCTAGGCCCTAAGCCCTAGGAACCCTAAACCCTAAACCCTCCCAAGCCCTAGGAGCCCTAAAGCCGCGTGATCTTGTCTCCCTGGCTCCCATTTAGGGGTCCCTTGAAAGGTGCATACAGGTGTTACATAAGGTGTATATAGGGATAGTGGAAAAGAACATGGAAACCACTATCTTCTACTCGGGTGTTCAATGGTGAGTCCGTAAGCTCTAAACCTGAAAACCCAAATAAGCAAGGCTTCAGAGCTTGTCATGCAAGATGATTTGGCCTTACAGGTGTAGGAAGGCGGTACTGTAGAAGCGTGAATACACTCCCCCCAACTAACATGGAAACCCATATAGCCCCATTTTAGAGGGACTGTAGTCTTTATAGGGCCCCTTGTGGGTTTCCATGTTAGTTTCCAGGAGTGTAACAACCTCACACAACTGGGTTGCTGTTAAGGAACTTAAATTAACTTACTATATTGGGGAAACCCTATTATTTACTATATATACCCATTACGGTAACTTAATTTAAGTTCCTTAACAGCAGCCCAGACAATAGAGGATCAATCGGAAAAGAAAATGGAAAGTGGAACGGAAGCTGGGTTGACAGAGGGTTTATCGGGATGATTACCTTTACTACAGTCTTAGAATCCTTTTATGAGTATTGTCCAGGGTACCTCAAACAGACCTCAGCACTTTTTATTGGTAAGCCCTAAGCCCTGAACCCTAAAAACCTCAACCCTAAACCCTAAACCTTGAGCCCTAAGCCCTAAGCCCTAAACCCTAGACCCTAAACCCCAAACCCTAAACCCTAAATCCTAAGCCCTGAACCATAAGCCCTAAACCCTAAGCCCTAAACCCTAAGCCCTAAACCCTAAGCCCTAAGCCCTAGACCCTAGACCTTAAAC
>CAJNIZ010042942.1:0-13976 GCA_905231905.1 Symbiodinium pilosum
TCTTTTCTTGATCGACAATATGGGGTCACCTTAGCTTTTTCTCGAAGCCGAAGTTCACAGTTTCGCATATTGAGGCAAATTAGACAAGCTAGTGCTTACCTACCCAAGGGCACCAAGGGCACCAAGGGCAAGAAAAGGGGAAAAGGCAAAGGTGGCAAGGGCAAAGGAAAGGCCCACTCCTTCAAAGGAGAAGGAGAAGAGGAGCAAGAGTGGCCAGAAGGCGAGGGCCAAGCTAGGCTTCCTGTGTGTGCTGGGAAAGGGTCAGATCTGTCGGCCAGCCTTCGGTCCAGTCTCCTGGACATGGTCGCAACCTTGGAAGGTTGCACTCGCTGAGTGCCAAGTTGGGACCAAGGACGGCGCTTGCCACCAACTCCAGCGCCAGCTTTAGATGGCTACCCAGCGAGTTGAACAGTAGCGATGAGCCTAGCCGGCTGTATGACTCAGCACCTTCAAAGCTACTCGCTGATCAGATTCCTCATCCTAGCCATGCCACGGGCCAGACAGAGGCGAAGGTTCGGCAGCCAGTCAAGCAAAGCCAGAGCGAAAGAGACAGCTGGAGCCCCGAAGACACGAGCAACCAGCAAGAGAAGCCGGACTTTGACTTTGGCAACGAGTGTACAGAAAAACAACAAGCCGTCAACCAGCAGGGATTTCGACCTCAGTCAAGTTCCCCTCGAGCAGCCCTTGCAACAGAACCAAAGGAAGCCAACCGTGACGCGGACCGACAGCAGCTCAAGCACCAGCCGGTCTCCGTCACCAAAGCGAGGCCCTCGGGAACGGGTCCTAGCCCCCAGGCAACGGGCCAGGCATTCATCCAGGATGGTGACAAACTTCTTCCAGGACAACAGCAGTCTCCTTCCGGCCACGCACCTGGAACGGCAAGCAGTGAGCAGTTCCACTCAGGCGAGCTATCAAGCTATCAAGCAGAGTTGGAAAGGTTCATGAAGTATGCTCAGAGACATCAGCTGGACACCAATTTGGGGGAGGCCATGGACAACTCTCTGGTGCAGCACATGAATGCTCTGTATCGGCAGGGCTTCTAGAGCTACCACGGGGACCGTCTCATGGCCAGTGTGATGCATCGTCATCCCAGCTGCGGCCGCCTGGGCAATGTCAAAATGCCACGAGCATGGCGAGCCCTCAAAGGCTGGCGCAAACTGTGTCCGGGCCGAACCCGGGACGCTTATCCGCTGGCTGTTTGGTGCGGGGTGGTGGCTCTTCTGGTCCACTCGACCCTCGTTGCGATGGCAGTGTTCGTGACGGTGGCGATTTCGTTGTATGCCAGGCCCAACGAGCTCTTCAACTGCAAGAAACGAAGCCTGATAAAACCAGCGAGCCATGTGACCCGCCACTGGAGCCTGCTGCTGGCGCCGGAGGAAGACGGCGTCGGGCGTCGCCACAAAGACCGGGCTTTTCGATGTCAGTGTCATATTGGACAGTCCTTACCTGGCAGGCTGGGCGCCAAAGCTCTTCGCCAACCTGGTCAAGGGCGATCCGAACGAACCCCTTGTGGCCTTTCAGCTACGCACAGCAAGATGATCACGCAAGCGGCTCAGCGCCTTGGGGTTGCCTTGACTCCGTACCAGACACGTCACTCTGGTCCGTCCATCGATCGCAACCGCAATTACAGGACACAGCTGGAGGTTCAGCGCAGAGGTCAGTGGAAGAGCACCAAGGGTGTGCACCGCTACGAAAAGTCAGCCAAACTAGCAGCCACATGGAACCGCATCCCAATGGGCAAGCGTCTCTTCATGCAAATGAGCGAGGATTTGCTTATGGGCATCCTGGCCGGCGCAAGTCGCATCCCAAGCATCGCAGAGGTCGATATCTCACGTCCCCCTTCTACGTGATGGACCTCTTCAGCGGTAATGGTGGTGTGGCACATGTTTGTAGGCAACTTGGTTTTCATGCGAAGGAATGGGACATCAGATGGGGGCCTCAACACGACCTCACAAGCTCGCAAGTTGTGCGCAGAATTATTAGAGAAATACGCGAGGGTCGAGTGGGGGCAGTTATGATGGCCCCTGTCTGTACCAGTTTTTCAGTGGCGCGAGATCGCACCAAAGTGATCCGCAACAAAGATCATCCATGGGGGCTGCCTCCTCACCTCCTGACTCCAGCTGAGCAGCAAAAGATAGAGGACGGCAATCGATGCTTTCTGACGTGTGTGAAAGTTGCTCAGTCGTGCGTTGCAAACCGTGTGCCTTTCATCCTTGAAAACCCGTGGTCCAGCAAGGCATGGCGCCTTCCCCCAGTTCAGAAGCTTCAGCAGCCGGGAGCTCATCTGATTCGGGCAGACTTTTGTCAGTACGGCACTGCCTGGAAAAAGCCCACAGGTTTCTTGACCGTTGGCATAGACATGGATGACCTCAACAGGCTGGGTCGCACTTGCACCGGTCCCGTGTGCAGCCGCACACACCGCCGTCATGTTCATCTCACTGGTTCTCATCCAAGTGGTCTACCTATGACATTGGTGGCCCAGCCCTACCCCCCCAAGCTGTGCCGGGCCTTAGCACACGCTCTGACCGCTCCTTGGCACTACAACCTTTTTCATTACTGAGTGAACACCTTATGCTTCGGGGTGATTTGGGATAGTATGCTGAAACGCCAGCATCATTGGGGGCCATCATGATGATCGCTTTCGCTGCCGAATGGACGAAGTGGTTCCTGTGTGGCAGCCGGCTGCGACCATGCAAAGGCTACTTGAGAATCTGAGCTTCAAAAAGTATGGAGAGCGCTACGGTGAAGTCTTATTTCTCGAAAATATTTCAAAATTTATTGCAAAGCAAATTTTGCAGCAAAAATGCGATGTTTGCAATCTTGCTTTGCCTCATTTTATGTTTTCGCAATATTTGTGCAATTATGTTTTGCCTCTTTCTTTTTGGTGTGAAAGTGTTTGGCGACATTTTTGCAATTTTGTTCTGCAAAAAAAATAATCGACATGCCCCTCCACGAACCCGTAAAATCTCATAAGTATAGGGCTTAAGGGTTTAAGGTTCTAAGGGTCAAGCGGGAAGAGCTTACTTTAAGGGTTTGGGGTTTAAGGTTTTCCGGGCTTAGTGTGCCCAAAATGGGCCCCATGTTCTAAGATTTTCAACGCCCTTGACAAGATTCAGTGATTCTTTGTAGGATCTTCGCGTGTCGTTTACGGAGGATGTCGGGTTTGTAGCAGGTTGCGCACAGTCTCCACTTATCTTATTCAGGGTTTGCATGTTCTTGCACGGTTCTATGCGCTTCGCTGGGCTCTTTAGGGATCATAACAAGGGGAACGGACAGATTTCAGATTTTTGCTCCCTGCAGGTTCCCTTAAGGTCTCCTGGTATGAGCCACTCTATGTACGTAAACCCTACAATCCTATACCCTATAAGAGCTTGCAGAAGATGGCAACGTGTAAGCGTGCCTTAACGATGAAAAAATTAGGCATTCTTTTCGGCGGAGCCCCTACAATGAGGAATGTGGCATTATGTGAAAGTACCCCCAAAACTGCAATCCACATCATAGGCATTCCCAAAAAGGCAATGCAAGGACCCTCATCTGACAGTTACGAAGATGACAGAACCGTTGGCACCCTCCAGAGGTGGTTGCCCATGTGGACAGGATACCGTTTCAAATGCCGTGCGGGTTGTGCGGACAAAGAATTGAAATTTCACATACCTCTAGACCCTAAACCCTATTTAAACCACATATATTATAGTTTTCAGGCGCCTGCAAAACACCAAAACAGAAAACAAATCTAATAGTCAGGCTCCTACCTGAGTCATAAGGGGGATACTAGGAGCTTGGACTATAGCTCAGATCAATGAACTAGCAAAAGTCCGCTACGGTGTGGTACCCTTGTCAGCTGAACAGTAAGAGCCTAACGAGAGTCTGTGCTGGTGCTTGCAGAAAGGATTCTGGATTCTGCGACGAGGTCCCTAAACCCCTCAATCCTAAACCCCTCAACCCTAAACCCCTAAACCCTAAACCCCTAAACCCTAAACTCCTAAACCCCTCACCCCAACAACTCCTGGCTCATAAGCCTGAAGCCTCCAAGCCCCGCCAAGCATGGCTGCCGTAGATTCCATTTTCTTTTGCATTATCTCAATACAGTGGTTTCCCAAAACAGGGGGACCCCAATATAGACCCTGAAATATTATAGTCCTCATTATGGGGACCCCGAGAAGGTCCCCTTAATTTTGGGAAACCCCCATAGAACCCCAATATCTAACCTATGGTATTATAGTAGTTTCGAGCATGCCACCAAGGCTTGGTGGGGAACAGCAACACACCTCAAACCTATCTCGTAAACCTCGTGCCATGCATGAGTACTCTCAAAAGTAGGGTACCCTTTATGAGTCCCAATATATTCAAATTCCTGATAGCGCTAATAGGGCGTAAGGGAGGCAAATCTTAACAAGATCCCTATATAATATGTTCCCTTATTCCCTAGTAACCACCAGTAAGTAAACATTCATGCTCCTCAAGGCATGTGGTGGGGCCGTCGGGACGCCCTGGTGCGAATTGCCGGGGCCGGGCCGGGGGTTGGTTATGACCTTAATTTGTATCTTCAATATTGATATTTATTACTCTTATTGATAATAACCGTAATATAACTATGAATTTCATTATTCGCAATATTACTTGTTATATCTTGCTTGTTATATGACTGTTTGTACTCTTGCTATTAGTTGTTGTTGTGATGGCCAAAGGGGTTTGCGGCTGAAGGTTGTGCATTTTGGGGTTGGGCTTCCTTGAGAGCAGGGCATTCTGTAGAGGTCACTTGGGGTTGACATGGGGCCTGAGATTCGTGGGCTGCGGTTTAGGATTTAAGGTTTATGGTTTAGGGTTAGAGTGTAGGGTTGCAGGTTCCAATGTGGGGGAGGGGATGGTCGCTTAGGGTTATTTTTTTGTGGTTAAAGGTTCCCTTTTTAATGCATGACGAGGACTGAGGACTGTTGTACAGAGTTTCCATCATCATGTCGGGTAAGAGCCAAGGTGCGCAAGTATCAGCCGAACCTGATTGCAGGAGACCTGCAAGGTACAGAAGAAACTTGTTCTGATTCCATTGTTTTATACAGTTCTGGACAATGTACGCATGCCGGTGTCATGTACGCTTCATATACACACATACATGGTACTAGGTTTTCGAAGCCTGGATGGGCACAATTGGTACCCTCAACAGAGCATGTTGCGCAAGGCGGCATGGATAGGTGCCGTGCTGTCACCGAGTTATCATTGAGATGACGAGTTGTAGAGCTACCGGCATCATTGACAGCTGTATTGTGATTCCGCCAGGAAACGTGAACGGGCAAGGGCCATTTGTGGGGTAGTATAGGTCTAGAACTCTCATATACGTCCAGCTATCTACAAATCTACGTATATATATATATATGTATAGATACATTGAACCCTACATAATCCCAAAGTAAGAACAATCACTCCCCTGGGCAAGGCTGCCCTGTGGCCAACTCCTTCCGGGGGTGCTGCGCGATGCACTGTGTCACGCGGTAGCAGCCTCGAAGGGCGTAGGATGTATAGGGCAACACGCATTTGAAGACTTTTAGGGATAGATGATAGATGGGGATATGTAGGGATATGTGGGGATGTGGAGGAATATATATGTATATGTGTGTATACACATCCGGGGGTTGTTCTAAAGGACCTTGTAAAGAAGGGACCATTAGGAACCTGTAAGGAAGGGGCCACTGCGAAGACACGTCATGAAACGAGAGCTAACCCTATACCATAAACCCTAATCCCTAAACCCTAAACCCTACCAAAAAGGGAACCTACCTGATGAGCAGTTTCGGGGATCGTATGTTGAACAACCCTCATGTACGCATGTCATATGTATACTACTTAGTAGGTATATCTATGTAGGTTTGGAGGGAGGTTTTGTCATGGGATACTAGATTACATTCCCAATCAGCTCGAATTTGGCCTTATCAGGGTTCATCCGATTTTTCATGAAGGTTGTCTTTTGTAATGTAGGGGCCGAATCCCTCCAACATCATAGTTCTAGATTCCCTTCTATACTTGTGGTATGTGGTACCTCAAATAGACAAACGGACCACAAGATGATCTTGGAAATCTGTTACCCCCTTCCCTCCCCCTTACCCTTAACAATTCCCTCATGTGACCTCTGGACAAGTCTAGTTTTGCTTTCTTGTTGCTTCTTGTACTTCAGACGTGCTGCCTTTTGCAAACACAAAACTCCTGCATACTATAGGGGCCCAAATAATTACCAATGTTATGGTTCCTTGTATAACTATAGTAACTGGTACCTCAAATGGACCTCAGCATGATACTGTCATTTAGGCCCTTGTAGTACGTGCTTGCATTTTCCAGGGAGGCTGTCCAAAACGGCTACGATGTGTACACTGCATCCCCATGCTTAGCACCTAATATTGGGGTCGGTCTTCTCATTCTCGGAAACTACCATGTAAGGTAGACCACATTGTCAATTTTTGGGCCATTGCTGAACATACTTTCTTAGAGTTTAAGGTTTAGGTTTGTAAGCCCTACTTTACATCTTGACAACTCATTTCCGGAAATGAGGCTTCTGGCGGGGGACAACTCACTGCTGAACATGGATGGGCAGCTAAAGGACGCAATGGGGCAAAGCAAAAGCTCAAAACCCTAAACCCGAAACTGCGATCCATTCACCGCGGTTTGAAGTTTAGACTTTAATGTTGCGCAACAAGCAATCTTAGATTTCATGTGTATGCCTCTGATTCAACAAATAGCTCTGTTAAATGATCCAGTGCAGACTTGAAAACTAGAACGCAAGCAAATTCAGAGTATCTGAGCAACACAACGCCCTAAACCCTAAACCCTACTAAGCATCCCCATGAAGCCCCTATATAAGCAGAGTGTCCATGCCATTTTGCATGGAGTCTTTTCCGCTTGATTTTTATTTCCTATTAAACCCTAAACCCTGTGTCCTCCTGAGGAGATTCCATTAGAATTCTGGTAGACATCTACTAAAGACGCCTACTCTGGGAGGACATTTCGGCAGGCTGCAGTAGAAATCACTTGAACGTGGGGTTGAAATCCTCTTGAAAGGTTCTATTCGAACTTTGTTCCAAACCTACCAGATTCTACTTTTGTGGCCATTTCGGTAGAGTGCACTATTTTCAAGCGGGTCGAGACGTTCCTTTAGAGGTGCTTCCATTCGAATTCTACCAGAGCCTACTTTGAGGGAATACATATATATATATATGCAGAGCGCGCTGGGATCTGCTTGAAAAAGGGTCGACAAGTTACTCCGGAGTTTCTGCTAGAATTCTATGAATCTACCAGAACCTACTCTGGGGTAGCAGTTTAGATTGATTTTGTCATCATTGTGCTTCATATGCGCGATCTTGAACTTGCCACCCTTCACGGCAGAACATGCTCATGGTAGAAGTGCTTGAATCAAAATGGTTCTCAAATTATGGCTGAACTTTGGGTGAGACCCCAGTGTCGATCCATACGGGGTGTATGATGGTGTTCCCAACGCCCTGACACAAACAGGATACTCATATAGCACACCTGCTGATTGGTGCGCTCAAACCTTTAGTTGTTCATCAGAACTCTTGACCTAACACCCTCGTGCCAAGCGGGAGGTATGTGATCCGCATACATTCCACAGCATGCACCTGCACTGCGTGCATTTTTGAAGGTAGGGGGCTGTACTATAAGCCCAAACTAAACCCTGAACCCAGAGAAAGAGTAGCTTCCATTTTCTTTCCCATTCCCGTATAATATACCCCTATACACCTCCCTTTCAGACTTCCCTATACCCCAAATGGAGCCAGTGAAGACTGAACCCGTGGCCGTGCCAGGAGTGTGCGAAGTTTGGCAAGTCCGAGGCAGGTGCAGACAGGGCTCCCACAGAGCAGGACTTGTGGGGTTGGTTCAGCGCAATAGGTCTGGGATTTGGGGGTTTAGGGTCTAGGGTTAAGGTTCAGAGGTTGAGGTTTTCCTCTTCCAACCTAACATGTAAATGTGAAGTGACATTCGAAGATGTGGCACGCCGCGCGACACTAACATAGAACCCCAAAATGTTTTGAAGGAGCGTTAGTCCTGATGTGGCCCATGTGGGGGGTTGTACGTTAGTTTGTGTATTTAGCTGTTTCAGGTTGGCATTTAGCGTATTAGCTGTAGGGCCTCCCAATTGTTGGAGTTTAGGTGTTTAGGCTTTATCTCTGGTTAGCAAGGAATGACAGAATGGATCCTTATAACGCTTCTTGTATAACCCCCCGCATTCCCTGCCAGCCAGAGGTGAGTTAAGATGATGCCCCTGAGGCTTATGACAGAAAGCTCCGTATGGAGCGAGTCCAATTGCACTCTTCAACAGTTATCTCGCAATATTCCCTACTGGTCCCGTGTGGACATGAAGCCCTCGAACTTACAGGTGTTTGGTGAATGGTTCACATGAGTGCTGCAAGCTACCATATCGTTTCCACCGTTTAACTGGTCCTTACGTCCTATACCATACACATCGCCCTAAACTTTGAGCCTACAACATTCAGAAGTCAAGCTTTAAGCTGTTTGCAGCAGTGTTCAAGATGTTCAAATGCAGGATCTTGTCCGCAGCTGGAGGCGTGCAGTTGCAGGCGGCTTATGACAGAAAGCTCCGTATGGAGCGAGTCCAATTGCACTCTTCAACAGTTATCTCGCAATATTCCCTACTGGTCCCGTATGGACATGAAGCCCTCGAACTTACAGGTGTTTGGTGAATGGTTCACATGAGTGCTGCAAGCTACCATATCGTTTCCACCGTTTAACTGGTCCTTACGTCCTATACCATACACATCGCCCTAAACTTTGAGCCTACAACATTCGGAAGTCAAGCTTTAAGCTGTTTGCAGCAGTGTTCAAGATGTTCAAATGCAGGATCTTGTCCGCAGCTGGAGGCGTGCAGTTGCAGGTGCGACCGCCGCGAAGATCTGCAGTTATTGTTGATGGAGGAACTCTTGTGCCATCCCAAGTGCTCCAAATCCTCAGAAATTTCAGTACATTGGAGGCTTCACGTAATCTGCTGCCAATTTCAATGACCAGTACTTGGTGGAAGCACTTGAAACGCCCAAGTGCTGTCCTGGCGCGCAGCAAACGGTAAAAATGGTTGGAAAACGCTTAAGGAAAACAGAACGGCAACAAAAGGATAAGATCGAAGGCTTGGAAAAGGATCGGGCGCACCTACAGCAATAAAAACCTTTGATTTCAAGCAAAAAGGAACGCGATGTTTATACTTGCAACTTGGGGTGGTGAAAAAATCTTGCATCATCCGCAACATCATTACTGCGTGCGAGCTTCTCGCAAAGGGTGCCATGAGGGACTTCAGGGACGTGTGTGGATCAGAGGAACATTGGAAGCATCTCCATTGCCAATCAAGTAGGACCTAGCTTGACAAGCTTCGACGTTCATTCTTTGGGCTCGGTGTCTTCTTGTGACGGCACATGCCGCGTGCCTGTTATTTATAGTGGTACTTTGCCTCCAAGTTTCTACCAGAACTGTATTGATGCGTCCTACCCTCGCAAAGTCTCTGGGTGTGGGAATTGGGGATTTGAACTGCCAACCGCGGCTTAAAGGTTGCTGCAATTCTTCAGGATGTTGCGGCTCGTGCAATGCTTTGATGAGAAC
This sequence comes from Symbiodinium pilosum, assembly GCA_905231905.1. Taxonomy (NCBI): domain Eukaryota; class Dinophyceae; order Suessiales; family Symbiodiniaceae; genus Symbiodinium; species Symbiodinium pilosum. Next base: position 9,607 of record CAJNIZ010042942.1, read on the forward strand.
TTGATCTTTACTTATTGGGTTGTACAGGTATGTCGCATTTAGATTTCTGACCGTGCACAAGACTAGATGGTTTCTTGGCTTTATTGTAACTGTAACAGTAAAAACAAAAATAAAAGTAGCAATACTTATGGCATCAGTTTGAATTTTGAAGCCCCAAGCTCTCAACTGTAAAGTCCGAAGCCATTCACCCAGACCTCAAGGCCCTCTGAACCTCACGGCAGAATCACCTAATCCCTAAAGCCTTGACACGGCCCTGTACTGCCTGGAGAGGCACAGGGGCCGTTGGTGCAGCTTGCATCAAGGACTATGGAACAGCGGGTTTGCACACTTCGGTTCAAGAGGGAGGCTTTCTTCAGCAGAGAGAGCCTAAACCCTAAACCCAAAGCCCTAAACCCTTACAGTCCCCCTTAAGTAGATAGAATATGGGGTATGTGAGGATCCTATTCTAATATACCCAAAGCCATATTCTATCTATACTAGGAATATATAAGGACCTTATTATAATTGCCATTACCTCTTGTGGTCACTATTACTGGGTGGGGGCCCAACCTAAGTGATACCTTCGGTGGACCCCCCACTCAGTAATAGTGACTATAATGGATAATAGGGATTATATTAGGGTCCTCTTGTATTCCTACTATACCACTATTAGTGGGTGGGGGGTCCTCCTAAGTGATACCCCATAAAGAACAGCTCTATGTTGAAGAAGCGGCCTTGCGCTCTTGCACATGTAAGCACGGAGGGATTTAGGGTATAGGGGTTTAAAGGTTTAGGGGTTAGGGTTTAGGGGTTAGGGTTTGGGGGGGACATTATGTAGGGACATATAGAGGCTTAGTCGAAATTCCTTACAGGGGAATATCTAGGGGACACTATGGGGTTATTGAAGGGGATACTAGGAGTTTAGATTCTAGCTCATATAGAGGAATATAGGGAGATATGTAGGGGTCACAATATGGAGGTTGCATGGGGAAATACAGTCAAACCTGGGCCTAAAACTGCAACAATGACTGAGCATCAAATGGTAGTTTCCCTAATAGGGACCCCAATGTAGACCCCAATATATTAGAATCCTTATTATGGGGATCCCCAAAATGGTACCCCTAATTTTGGGAACTACCCAAATGTAAAAGAATTCGGGCAGTGAAACGGAAATTACCATTTAGAGTTTAGGGTTTAGGGGGCTTAGGAGCACAAGTGTAAGCCGTAAGTATACCCTACACCGTTCTTCCATTGAGTTCCAGGAGCCATGGAAACAAGCTCAAGCGTTGGTCGGCGGGGGAGGCTCGTGTTGAACTTACTGGTGGCTATAGCATGTAATACGGGAAGATAGTCCCCTATATAATATGTAAGATATTCTCTTATTCCCTCCTAACCCCCAGTAAATCAAAGGAATCTTGGGAAAATTACATGAGATGAAATGAGCGTGAGGGAGTGGCCGCGTTTCAGGGTGGAAGATGTTCGGGAGTCAATATGCAGAGAAAGCACCACAACTGCGGCATACCTTGCAGAAGCCCGGCGTTGTTCAAGCTACCTGTTTCAACGACCACTTCTGATCACTAGCGGGAGATGTTCCACCGTTTAGTCACAACTCCCTACAGGGATGGTTTTGCATGCGGTGCACGGGGGCCCTTTCACTCATGGCAGTCTATGGGCTTTGAATTGATCTCCTTAAAACCTGAGCCCTAAACCTTCTTGAGCGACAGAAGGTGATCTCCTTGGACATCCAAACAGGCCGCACGAAGTAGTCCGCATGCGGGAGACTATTCCACACAGTTTAATCGGATGAGGGCTTTCTGAAGCTTGATTGAATTCTTATGTTACCCTAGAAGCCTAGGTATCCATATAGTAGGTCCTTGGGTTACAGATAGTATATAAATATATATGGTTCAAAGGACAGGAACCCAAAAAAAGGTAACTGGGCTTCCAGGGTTACCCCGGTTTTCAGGCGCGTGTTGAACACGGGTAAGATCTTGATCAATTTACGACATTTTTGGCGGGCGAATCCTCTTGAGCCGCTGGAGTGAACCCTTCCTAGTATTATTATAGTATTATTATAGTATAAAGATATATTATAGTATATTCTTATAGTATATTATAGTATTATTATAGTATTCTTATTTACACCCCAAACCCTGTACCCTACATTCGAAACTTGAGCTCTTCACCCCAAACCCTGCACCTGCAACCCTACACCCTAAACCTCGAAGCCTAAGCCCCCTAAATCCTAAACCCTACGGCCCCTATACGCCCTGAACCCTAAAGCCCCCTAAGCCAGAAACTCTTCAAGAACACTTACCTCTCCTAAACCCTACACCCTAAGTCCTCAGATGCCAAAATCGCAGCGTTGGGCCGCCGCGAGCTCCTACAACACCTCCATCGAGTTGGCTCCCTGGACCCGCTTTAGGGCTTAGAGCTTAGCATTCAAGGTTTAGGGTTTAGGGATTTAGGGTTTAGGGATTTAGTATACAACCCGGCTTAGGGCCTAGGATTTGGGGCTGGGAGAGGTTTGGGTTTATGGATTTAGGGCTTAGGGTTGTAAAATCTTCGGCTTCATCGGTTGGGGCTACTAGTTCGGATGATATGTTCAGTATCTTGTTCACGGTGCTACCTAGAAGCGGCTGAAGATCCCATTGTTGGCAAGGTTCCTGGGGAGTTAAAGGACAAGAGCTTTGGATTCAGGATTTGGCGGCCTGGGTTTTCTGCATTCTGTGAAGGTTGGCGGCGAAATTTTCATGAGGTTTAGGGTTTAGGGTTTAGGGTTTAGGGAGTGTATGGATTCAGAATGTAGGCTTCAACAGGAAAATGGCGCTCTACGTCGCGCAGGGTGAAGGGTGTGGCGGCATCGGCTTTGAATGACATATTCTGATACTGGAGGCGTAGACTGCAATAAGTCAGATAAGCCAAAAGGTGCAGGGATTTTTAAGGCCTGAAGCCTGAGATCCTGATGCCCATGCAGCCCAACAACTATATCACAAAACGTGGACCGTAAACCAAAACAGGATATTCCCGGAATCCTCATGCCCAAAGTCATGCTAGACCCTTCGGTTTGAACGCAAACACCCAACTAGGACCTGCGGACACGACCTCGAGCCGCGAAGGGCTAGGGATTGAGTTCCTGGGTGCTTTGTTCTGACTGGGACTAGCCTGACCTCTATCGATTTGAGGAATACAGCCCATGTGCATTTGTTCGCAAAGGTCGGTCAGTCGCGCAGTTTCCTGAGGTTTTGCGTCGGCGCAATAGTCCCTAACTCTCAACTTTGAGCTCTACTCAAACTTAAACCCGAAACCCTACGCCCCAAACTGAAACCCTAAACTTCCTCAAGCCCGGACGAAACACTCGCCGGGCCGACTTGCTTGGGATAAGCTTTTCTGTGCAGGACTTCCTTCGCAAACACGGCCTCAACAAGAAGCCAGAGAGACGCTAGACACACTGTGGGCTTCAGGGTCCAAAGTTCACAGCCTGGCAGATGGCGAGTGTTGGGGATTCAGAGGTACAGTTCAGACTAGCCGTAAGGCATGGGCTATATGGTAGTTCCTCAAAATAAGGGACCCCCACCATAGACCCCAAAAAACTCTGATCCTTATTATGGGGACCCCGAAAAAAAGGTACACCTAGTTTTGGGCAACCCTAATCCCTAAACCCTATATAAACCTATATAACCCCTATAAAGCACCCCTACATGAAGATTAAGCGGGCATTCGCATGAGCTCAAAGGCATTGCACAAACAGCGACGGGTTTTGTAAGCTGTTTGCCCGCGCAGGGTTGTCCACGATTTAGGGTCTAGGGTTCAGGGTTTAGGGCCAGGTGTTCAGGTTTTGGGGCTTGTGGTTACGGTAGGGACTGGAGGCAGTCAATGCACAGGGTTTACCGCATGGAGCCCTGTGCAGGCCCATGTATGTAGGACAGTGGCCAGGGCAGGACTCTATATTTGGTCTATTTGAAGGATGGACAGATATTTTTTGTTGGAATCGATCGAAACAGTTTCCCTTGTTGAGAACTCGGTTCACATAGCTTGCTAGGAATCCAAATAGCCCAAAGTAGACTTTTGGACCCAATGTAAGTGCTATTTGTATACTTGGACCCCTCAGGTTTCTGTAGCATACGAACTACGTCCGCTGCCTTCAAGGTAATCTAGGTACCTCGGTAGTACCTTTTGTCCCTTCTATTTTAGGGTTTCATTTCGAACCTGAACATTGGCAAGAAGGGTACCCTGTACTATTAAGGTGTTATTGGGGGGACCTACTGTTGATACTAAAAATCCTGCATGACCTTAGTCTACTATAGTACCATTATACCCAAGGTTTGAGGTACTTAGGGTCATGCAGGATTTTTAGTATCAACCGTAATATCCCCCTTAATATCCCGTAT